>VZTO01004805.1:49643-104262 GCA_013400615.1 Syrrhaptes paradoxus | reverse complement strand
AATCCCAGTGTATGTAAATACAGTGATTCACATAAAAGGCAGCCTTCTCACTGGTGCCTGTTCAGTATCAATGCTCACGTGGGGAATAGAGATACACTACCAATATGATGTTTTATTCAACAGCATTCAACTTGTCTATTTCATTGCTTATGGACAGCATCTCCCTTTCAAAATCTTACAATTTATTAAAAGGCAAAGTGTAAGACATGGGTGAGGCAACAAATGAGGGAGAGGGAAGGGAAGGAAAGGGAAGGGAAGGGAAGGGAAGGGAAGGGAAGGGAAACTTGTCCTGTGATGCTAGGACTGAGACTGCAAAGAGAAAGGGACTGGAGGGAGAAAGTATTCAGGATCCTCAACCACTCACCAGAGCTAGGCTATGACATATTCCTTCTATGTGAGGTGCTGAGGAAAAGCATCCTCAGTTCATGGTAGACATCCTAAAGTATTGGTGTTAGTGCCAAGGAATTCAAACACCCACTAGGATGAATAGACTCTTTCATGTCTGTGTAAGCTGTCTTTTTTATTGAAAGGGTGATTCTTCTATATGTTCTAAATTAAGTATATTAGGGCAGGTTTCTTTGATCCAAGATTCTTACAGAGGTTCAGAATAGGGTTAATGACCAAAATGTGGCAGGATTTAAACCACAGTAATGCAAATAAAACTCTTCAGGAAAACATTCACAAAACCAAATGAAACCAAACCAAATGAAAGCAAGGGAAGTCAAGACATCTCATTCATTTCTTTAAGTTTCTTTTGTATAGAACCAGGCAACAAAATACTGGCCCTGCAGAGAATCCAGGTCCTTACCCTAGCTAGTGCTACCCTTTGGAGAAATACCATTGAACACGGGATTCTTGAAAAACTAAGTTCTGAGAAAGACAGAAGTCTAATATTTGGCATCTTGGGATGTTGAACCCTTTCCCAGGAGGGCTGGAAAAAGAGAGGCACCAGAGGCACCAGATCCATCTAGTCTTTTCAGCAGCTCCTTCTACTGCCTTGAAATGCACTCAGTCCTCTGCCCTGGCCATAGCATACCCAGATTTTTTTTCTAGAGGCAGTTAAAAACAATGCTGGTATCACAGATCAGCCACCAATACAAAGGATGCTTGTTGCATACCTAAAGAGCATCTGCATGCAAAAGGTTGCCTCCAAACCACCTTTTGCAAAGTGGAGTCAAAGTTGCACAACCCTGTCTCCAGAGAGGGGGTGTTGAGGTCCCATTCAGCTGTTTGACTGCTTTCTCTGACACAGATGGTCTACTCTCTTTAAACAGGTATCTTATGGTTAAATCTTTAAAGCTATGTCACTGCTTCTGCCTGCCTGCAGATGAAAGAACCTGAATGTGTTAGACATGTACTCAGTTCAGGTATTTTATAGATCTTCCTAGGTATTTCTGCCTCATTTTGATGCATAATAGCTTTTCTGATTTAATTTTTTAACAAGGAAAAGCAAGCAGCAAAACCACAAAGGATTTGGGATGCTCACCAATAACAGAAGCAGGATAGATAGACTATTCATAACAGATCTGCTTTACGTGACATTCAGTTCAGAAGAAATAAACCTTTTCATCACAACAGAAAGACAGGGATAGAGATCAAGTTTAAAAAAATTATTAAAAGTTAAAAAGAAATGGTGTTGTCCTTGGAGAGAAAGAACAAAATGTTTAACTAAAAATTGGTTAAAACTTCTAAGCACAAGCAAGCAAAGGTGGATAAAATTTCAAATGTATCCAATATCAAAATCGAATTAAGTGTGAAGGGTGGGAGCCAAGCACATATCAGAGTGACAGTATTTCAAATTGCTGAAAAATAAGATCACAACAATCAAGATCTTTTTCTCCTTCTGCACCAGCCAGGAGTACAATTATGTCCCCTTCTCGTTAGGCTGTCATATATATATATATACACACACATACACACACATATATACACTTCAGTTCTGATGTGAAGCATGCCATTCTATTGGTTCACAAGTTCTCACCGCTGAGAAGTCTTGAAATCTCAGATAAATTCACATTTGCATTTATTTTCAGCAAAACAGTTGGCTTGCCCTAGCTTTCAAGAACAGGGCTAAATATGAAGTCAGCATCGTTCACAGATCAGCTAGCTCCTCCTTGCCCTGATGTCAACATCCAGTGCCAGCGCATAAATGTGATGTGCTTTCTATAACCCATTGAACCCGAGACTGGAAATGAAGCTGTAGTTATTCACTTGGTTACTTTTGATCCATTTTTTTTTTCAACCCCAGTCATTTTTCACTTTATCCGAGTGCATCAAGAGAGTAAAGAAGCAAAGGACAACAGCATAAGGACTGAAGGAAGTGAACAAAAATGAACAGAAAGAGGTAGTCTGTGACCGAGCTCAGCTGCAAGCAGAAGTGCCCATCTGACTGCAGCCTGAATACAGTCCCTTTCCTTCCTTGCCTGAACAAAAATGCCCATATCAAACATAATAAAGTAAAACCAAGAAGAATCTCAAGCTAAGCGACAGATTTAAACTACTAGAAAACTGGAAAATCTTTCCACACCATGCTTTTCATTCCTAAATTGTAAAGGGATATATAGTCATCCTAGGAAATGATTATACATGGGTTCTGCAAAATCAGAGCCATTGCTATTCCTTCAGCTAGAGCTAATTATGTGTTGCTAGGAGAGAGTCCTGGAACCACTTTCAAGAAGTTGTCCCTTTCATGCCCAGACTCAGTGTGGCCAATCTCATTTAGCGATGGAAAACAAGAGCCAGGATAGCAGGGGAGGTTCACTCCACCTCAATTTCTCCTTCTCTCAACAAGACAGGGAAGTTGCAAATTAAGTTTGTGGTGTTTTCCTGCAATTATTACTTGTCCTGCTAGGCATATTCCACTGTAAGGAGTTTTGAACAGAACAAGTACATCAACAAACAAAGTACTAGTGAGGAGAGCAATGGTGGATATGTGTCCCTTTCAGGTAACTCACTAAATCATAACTGGCTGTTCCAGCAGATTTGAGGGGATGATGAACTTCAGCCCAGGCTTCTTAGATGGGCAGTTTCCTTTACAAACTTTATTTCACTGCCCAGTAGAAGGAAGAGTATTTTATGAAACGTATCCCTCATTTCTGTTCATTTTCAGGTAGGATTCGGAAAGGTAGAAGCTGCCTTTCTATCCCCTGAAGGATGGAGCTCAAAGTGCACGTTCTCAACTGGCACAAACAATATCCAAGAGTAAGGAAAAGATGGGAGAATAAAGCCCAGCAATAATATTTCCTTGCTGTATAGTATTTATTAATGTTTCACACTGTCCAAACTCTACCAGGTGTGGGAGCTGATAGGAGTCCTACTAGTGACTCCCATTAGTTCATCCATAGCCTGCACAACTGGAGATGTCAAACAACAAGTATGGAAAATACAACCACATAGTCACAAAGGATTTATCTGAGCATTAGACACAACGGTTATTTCCAAATGTACTTTAACAAAAACAACATTAGGTGGCTAATTTCCAGCAACCAAACTTGAAAAATGCAAGTTGAAGATTGAGTTTGGAGGAAAGGAGAGAATTACTTTCCAGGAGAGTTCAGAGAAAGCACTTGAAGAAGAGACTTCATGGAGGGGTGTACAAAGCTATTTGCAAATGAGTGGCACCAACAGTGGCCAAGGTTATAACTGAAGGCTGTTCCTGCATCTGTGTGAATTCAGGATGAATATTCTCTCTGAGAAACATTTCTTTTCCAAGGTGCACACTTTTTTCAGCAACAGGATATTTTCAGACATCATCAGTTTTCACCTCCTTGTCATATTGCTGTTCTATTTGTAATTTAAATTAGGGGCAGAGATGGTACTCCGCTAGTGCCGCGTGTTCCTTCAAAGGTTCCATCTCCACATCTGTTGCCTGGCTTAAATCTATTGACTAAATTACTGGCTAAGGTTCAGCAAAGTCTCTAAGCTTCCCCAATTAACCCATCAGTTAGCAATTCCCAACTGATGATCTTAATGTGCCTTGTGGATAAAAAGCTCCAAATCTTTTTCTGATATGAGAAAACTGGAGGGGGCAGGGCATGTGTACCCACATGAAACAATGTTAATAATCTTTCAGCTGTGAGTAACCATACATTTGCAGAGCACTGCGAATATGAGCCTTTTACAATTATATACAGTTATTACATATAACTAGTGCAAGTTCCTATATGCTAATGCATCAGCTAGTTAGTTGACATCCACAATTAATCCTCCTTTCTCTCTCACCTAGTTAGCATGAAATGAGGTTGGTACGTACTTGAATTCTCATGTGATTCTTGATTGCATTGTAGAAAATGATCAAAAGGCTCTATTTGAATGTGAATGATTGTGTTGCTTGCTGTACTTGATGGCAATTTACTTAAATATGATACTCTGCAGGGGAACATGTTCAAAGTAAAGTCACAACAAGCAGTTTATTGTTTCCATGCACGGTATTTAAGATTATTGCCCCCTGAAAGCCCTAAAAAAATACAACTAGCCGAAGATAATGCCAAGAGGAAGAGTTAAAGCAGTGATACGAACATACGCTCCATTATCAATGTGTGGCAAAATGTGTAAGCTTCAAATTAATAATGTGAATACCTTTACCCTAATAGTGAGCAGCCTTCTAGTCTAAGAGAGCACAGAGGTAATGTCATTGATAGCATAAGGTATTACAAATTCTTCCAGACTGGCTACATTCCATGCACCAATTCCATCTGATCTAAACAACTGAATCCTCTCAGCCCTGGTGACTTCCATGAAGACTTTTGGTCTGTAAGTACAAGCCTAGGAATTATTGGCAATACCTGGCAAATTTAAACTGCTATGGTGAAAAAGCTTTATGCAACTTGATTGTCAAAGATAAGCTGCTGAAGGATAATGACAAATATACTATAGAAGATAAACGCTGTAAAATACTGGAATTTTGGTCAGTAATTGTAAGCTCTCTGCTAATTCTCCTACACTTCTCACTTCATTAATAAAATCATCCTTCACTGAAAAGTAGGCCATGGGTAGAATATTAGAGTTATAATATTCCACGGATCTAGATTGTGTTCACAGCATAATATCTAGGTTATAGGCCTAAATAGATACATATGTCACTTAACAGCTTTTGTTGATACTAAAAAATATATTAATGAGTCTCAACTGATTTCACAGTGTTATTTCCTTTCCTATATCAGTTTTTCTTAGGGGCACCTTTCCATCTAGCTGGGACTTTACTCTCAGTTAACAACACAAAGGGAAAGGTGGTTACAGTTCAGTACCTGCTCAAGACTCCCAGAACCATCTCATCATCTCTAGATGTACCTACCCATTCACTGAACCATCCAGTAAACTGGTGGGTTCAATCTTGAAAAAAATAATACCAGCAGTGCTATCTTATTATCAGGTCCAAAAAAGCTGCTTTTCTGAAACAACTGTCTCAAGTACTCCACAGTGGGTCCAGATTATGGTTCCCAAAATGGTTTAGTTTTCTTCTAGTTGACTGCCAAAGAAAGAGAAGAAGCAAAGCTCCACTTTCTCATTCACCACTCCCTTCTCCTTATCTGTTTTCTGGTAGAGAGGCAAAGCTGGTGTATGCAACAGGACAGGACTGTGGTGTACCTAGATCTAAATGCAAAATAGATTGAGCAAGGGAGCATTTCTTCATCAGAATAAGAGAAGCGTGGGCCATTTGCTCTTTTCCTCATGGCACAGTTCCTGAGGTAGAGCAATACTATGACAGCTCTTACTCAGTAGTTTTGCCTGAGGTTTGATCTATCAAAAGGAAAGACTTTCACAAGGGAAATAAGTATAAAAAAGAGTTAAGTATGAAACTGTCATTTGTTACCATTTTGGACAGCCAAATAATAATAACAAGCGTAAAGCCCTGTTGGGTGACAGCAGTGGTACAACCAGCCCACACGTGATGTCAGAACAGCACTGTGAGTCTGGCACACATATGCCTTGTACATCTTCAGCATCCACAGCTCTTGCATTACAGCTCGTAGAGGTACATAACTCACTAGGCTTATGTTTAACAACATTTTCTGAATCCTTTTAAACCTACTGATTCTGTCTGCTTCCACAGCCTCCTGTGCCAGCAAACTCCAGAAGGCAAGTTAGGCTGTAGTGACAAAAAATCCCTTGTGTAGCTGAAAATTTCTTAAGTGAGAAATTACCTTGAGCCTTTTTGTTCCTTTATAACAATAATTGTCTGTCCTGTTAGAAAGTTAAGGACATGCCTAAAGGTACCACGTCATCAGGTACCTGTTGAGTGATAGTGGTGTTCAGCTGGTGAGAAAAGACAATGACAATACTCATGAGCACTCAGGAAAACAAGATTTTTTTCTCACTGTCCTGCATTAACTTCCATGTATTCATCATGTGTCACTTCAACAGTTCCCTAGACCCCAATCTTATGGTTTACAGCTCTCTGCTTGTATTGCTATTAATTCTGCATACACCAGTGTGTATAGGTGTTCTGGGTGTTTTCAACACACTTTCCTTTCAGTCTTTTGTGGTTGGTCCAGAAGATTCTGTTGCATTTAGTGATGGGGTGGGGTTTCAGGCAGGTAAAGTCTTGTGGAGCACACAAAGTACAGTGCAACCAAAACGGGAGAGAAAGGTAAGAACAAAACCAACCAAGTGATTGCTGAGACTTCCTTGAGAGCAACAAGGCAAACCTTAGAAGTTGTTCATCATTTGCCCAGCAGAACAAGTTTAAAGTTAGAAGGATGCCCTGATCCAAAGCTGATTGGTGCAGGTTCAAGGAGGAAAGTTAGCCAACAAGCTACGGAGTAGCAGAAGCTGTGGAGAGGTGCCATGCTGGCCATTCATCCTGCTAAATTAACCTGAGTATAAAAAGGGCTCACCCTTAGCAAATTCACTCTCAGTAAATTTGTATTTCACTCAGGATGCTGCATCTAGGTGCTACAGAAAATAGTTACTGCTCCACTCAGCAACATTCACTCCCTCACTGGAGACACCATCTCTACCTATACCCTATGAAGTAAATTAAAGCTGGAGTATCAGATCAGAGTTTCAGCTTTAACTCTCAATTTCCTGGCTTTTTGTGGGTTTTAGGCAGACCCTTAATGTTACTTTAATGTAAGGGGTTTCTTGTGGTTTAATATTTCTAACGGCAGTAAATTATTTCCAGCATATGTAAAAAAGACAAATTTCTCCTGTGGTTAGTGACCACAAAGCAAAACAAGAAACAGAAATACTCAAGAGTAAGGTTCTTGAGAAAAGGTTATAGAGCTTTAAACCTCCCTTTTGATGTTACATGCAGAAAAAGAAACTTCAGTATGAGGCTAATGTTTGTGAAGTACAGTAGCAAATAAACACAACCTGTGTCCATCATCTCTGCATATCAGTAAAAAAAAGCTTTTTGCCTGCTGTATGAGCAAGCACTTTGAAACAATGCCCCCACTCCTGTATATAGATCCCATAAAAATGAACTGCTGAGTAATAAATACATCCCAGCTTGTGAGGAGAGGTCCCAAACTGGCAAGCAATGAAAAAAATACTGCATTAAAAAATTATTTGTTTCCACTAGTAATTGATTATTCTTACTTAGCCTTTCCTGTGGAGAGGAAAGAAAGGAGCTGATGCCTGAAATCCAGTAGAAATGTTACTAAAGTTGAGTGAAGTGAGGTTGTGAAGAGCTGACTGATAATGTCGCATAAAATCTATAAAGCTTAGGAATTCACAATATGTGTAGCTGGACAATAGCTAGCTTCACTATCCCAGATCAGTCTCCTCCAGTAACTGTTTTGACTGCAAGAACTGAAAGCACTGGTTACAACCCTTGTGGGACAGATGCCCATGCAGACGTTAGGACTACTGGACCCATGGAGTCCCTCCTACAGCACCAGTGTGCCAGCTAACATCAGCCGTGTGCCCCACATGAAACCAGGGGGTCATTTCTCTGCAGGTCCCCAAGGCCTGACTAGCTGACTTGGGGCAGGTGGCCTTGGCAAACCTCCTGCACATGTCTCTAAGAAAGCTTGTGCAATGAAAATAAACTATCATTGGTTCATCATAGCCCCAGGGAAGAGCTTATTTTGCTGGGAATAGCAAAGTCTCTGTTTCCTTACTTGTGAAGATTTGGGTAAAAAGAGTAAGTGTTGAGAAAACAAGACTTTTTTCAGGAGGCAAGATCTTTTTCCAGTACTGACAGCCAGATATATTGAGGATTGTTCATAGCAGTTTTGTTCTCAGCGTCATTTGAAAACTCTGGTTCCATCGCTCACAGAGCAGATTTCCAGAAACAATTGTTTGCTTCTAGCTTGAGAAAGAGAGGCTTTCTGCTGGCATGATTTACCTTGTCTAATGCCCAGAGAGACTAAATGCACCAGCATTAAACTGCAGGACTGAAAATTAATTTGCTTGGTTTTCTCATAACATTTTCAAGGTATTTCCTGGGATAGTACAGAATACTGCTGGTTCAATGACATCTTCAGGAGCAACCCTGTAGGCTCCTCACTACAGAAACATTACCATAAATTAAAGGAGAGGTAAGAATGGAGGAAGAGATTATTTGCACCTTTCTCCCATGCATTCTGTTGGAACAAGGTGAAATAAAGATACGCCTCATACAAGAAGTTAGGAAAACTGTTCATTACCTTGAGATACTGATCTTTCTCTTCACAATACAGCTATTCTTGGCCCTAACAGTATCAATGGGAAGAGAAGGTTTGAAACACACAAAAAAAAGTGCATGGAGTGTCAAATAAACACCAGCCCATATCTCTCAGATACAGTTTTTGAGAGAGTTGTTCTTTTGTTAAGACAGCTGTGAGATGTATAGCCTGCCTTGGAAAAGGCAAACTCACTGTATTTGATGAGGCTGCAAGATATCCAGTCTAGAAAGTTGCATAAATGTCGCTTCATTGAATTACTGAAGATTTCCCAATATAAATTATTAAATTAATTAAAAATTAACATTTAATTTAAAATTTATTTCATGGACAATTATCTTCAATGTTGATAGGCAACTGGCCATATTCTTCTTTTGCTGGAAATAAATTAAAAATGTCACAGTCTCTTGCTACATCACAGTTTGCCAAAATTATTCACTTCATGCTTTGACTGGAAGACATATTATTACTATCAGGATGTGGTACAAAATTCACTTGACAAATCATGTTCTACTTTGTGAATCCTTTTTTCTCAGTGGTATTGGAATTCCATTCTTCCTTGTCAAAAACCTGCCATTGCTTGCAGATATTAATACCTTTTTTTACAAGAACTACTACAGGCAGTTCTGGGATCCCAGCTCACAGTGAGTAACTCCTTACTCCATTAATGGCTCCGTTGGCTTTAGTGGGACTATTTATAGAGTGAAATACTAGTCAATGTGAATAAAAGGGTCAGTGCTTGACCCAGTAAGTGTAGCATGCAGCTTGACTGTTCCCATAAAAAATCTAGGCATAATAGTCTGTACTTTCTTGGGAGCATTACATTATATTTAGTTTATAAGCAGTACAGACAAAGATAACCTTAACAGGGTCTACTTGGTTCAAACTGAACAAGCTTTCATTTTGTTTTGAGAGAAAAGAAAGAATTAAATAATGTAGATTTTAAGGGGGCAACGACACATATTGCTAATGTAATATTAATATAGAGGTCTAGTCTACCCAAATTCTGTAATGATGGGGAAGTAAAAGCAAATATTCAGAATGGCCATCACACTCTTCTTCTTCATGGACCACTATGCACATCAATTAAGACTGCCTGGTTTAAATCATCTTCATATATTACACTAGTGGGAATATAGCCAATAGTGCAGGTGTTTATGTGTTCTATAAAGATGTAATTATATGCAGTAAACTATATGGTATATATATATACATTGAAAAAAAATAATTAAATCCATTGTACTTACGTAACATCTTCCATTTCATAGAATATATAGAGGTTAAGTAAACCTCCCACAACCCTGTAAAGCAGACAACTAGCATTAATCTGTAATAACTTGCTTATATTATGCAGGAAGTGTAGGACTCAACTTTGAAAAAGCTTGGACAGCCTCATTTTCCTGGTTGATGTTAACTGTTTCCTCTGTGTTGTGGTTTTGTGGGATGGGTTTCTTTGGTAGCAGGGGGCAGGGGAGGGGCTACAGTGATGGCTTCTGTAAGTAACTGCTAGAAGTTTCCCCAGCTCCAAGTTCTTGGTAGCCAGTGGGGGAGCACTACAGTGATGCCCCCTGTGAGAAACTGCTGGAAGTTCCTCCAGCTCTGGGCTGGACCCACCTTTGGCCAAGGCTGAGCCAACCAGTGCCCCTACGAGTGATATATTGAAGAGGGGACACAGCGCATGGTGGAGGGGCACAGCCCTGGGAAAAGCCCGACCCAGCTGGTCCATCCATCCAGCTGCCTACTGCCTGCCCAGCCTCCACCGTGGCACAGCCAACTCAGCGCAGCCCCCGCCCGAGAGCCAGGAGAACCTCAGCAGCCAGCGAAAGAACCTGCGGTGGAAAGAGGAGCGGGATGTAAGAGAGACAGCTACACAGACATGAAGGTCAGTGAGGAGAAAGGAGAGGGAGGAGGTGCCGGAGCAGAGATTCCCCTGCAGCCCCTGGTGAAGAGCATGGTGACACACGTTGTCCCCGTGCAGCCCATGGAGAGCAGAGCTCGCCTGCAGCTCGTTGGGATGTAGCCATGGAGGAGCCCACGCTGGAAGAAGTAACTGTGCCTGAAGGAGGCCGTGAATATGTGGAAGAGACACATGCTGGAGCAGTTAGTGGAGAACTGCGGCCTGTGGGAAGGACTCACGTTGGAGCAGTTTGTGGAGGACCCTCCCATGAGAGGGACCCCACACTGGAGCAGGGAAAGACTGTGAGGAGCCTTCCCTGGGGAGGAAGGAGTGGCAGAGAAAACACACAATGGACTGACTGCATCCCCCATCCCCTGTGCCCCTGTGCCACTGCAGGTGAGAAGGTAGAGAAATGGGGAACAAAGACTTTGGGCCTGGGAAGAAGGGAGGGGTGGAGGAGAGGTGCCTTTATAAGATGTAGTTCTCTTTCTCATTGTCTTGCTCTGTGTTTGATTGTTAACAGATTAAATAGTTTTTGTGTCTTCCCAAGTAGAGACTGTTTCTTGCCCATGACCATGAGCAGTGAGTGAACTCTCCCTGTCTTTGCCTCAGCTCTGAGGTTTTTGCCTTTTTTTCTCGCGATTCTCCTCCCAAGCCCGCCAAAGGGAAGGAGGGAGTGAGAAGCTGTACGCAGTGCTGCCAGGTAGCCTTAAAACCACAACATTCTGCCATCATAGGGCATAAAACATACATAACCTTATGGTGTAGTGGTGGTATTGGCATTCTTCTGGGATGCCTGCATTACTCAGCAGTGATGAAGCTGTGTATGAATAAGGTAAAAGGTAACAAATTAATACCAATAAATACTTTACACCAAACTAATTTGGGGTGGAGGAAAGGAAGGGACTATAACTGCATGAGGAAAAGAAAAAGATAAAAAAGAAAAAAAAATTCTTTTTTAAACCTGAGAGACTAACCAAGCCCCTATAAAGCCAAAATGTTCTAGCTGCCCTACGTCCAACTGCACAAGTATCCATGGAACAGAAAGTTGATAACCAGCTAGTAACCAGGCAGTAGCCAATATCCTTTCCAAACAGACATCACTCTTCAAACACCTGCTGTTCAGGATCTAGGAATACTGGAAGCAGGTGTTGTATTTGGACAAAAAATGGAAAACTATATTTTTTTTACCCTCATCTGACCGAAATCTATCTCTGGTCCGTATTATTTTTTAGAACCTTTTTTTGTGTGCTCTTCAGTACTGAGACAGAAGAAAAATGGAACTATAAAGGCAAGAATAAGTCATCCTAGAGTAAACAGATCGATGACCAAAGAGTTGGTGAGACCAACAAAGGAAATTAACAAAGGCTGAGTGCTTGAATGTATGGATGTGTTCAGGTTAGATAGACAAATAGGGTGAAATTTAAACGTATATTGGTTTAGGTTCCTTGTATATAGTTGTTATTCTTAATTAAAATAATGAAAGTAATGACATAGATGTGTAGTTTTATTTCATCAGATTCTGGTACACACCACCTGAAACAGCGGTTCCCATGTTTAAAACTGTCACTGCCTAGATCTGGATTCATGCCAAGTCTTGCTAAAGGAGCCACATGTGACAATAACAGAAAGGCCTTCTCAGTTTGTTCCGTGTCAATCCCCTACCTCTGTCAGATTGAATTTCGCTTTATCTAACACCTAGTTTGGGATATGCTAAAATAACAGTAGTAGCCTGCCCCATTGCCCCAAGAAATTAATTGAAGGATTCCCACAGAGTTGATCTCATTAGATCAGTCCCTACAAGGAGCATTCCTCTGCCTGACATCACTAATGATTGATATACTGAAGCTAATTTTAACTTCAGAATTGGGGATTTCCCTTCTGTTTCTTCAGGAAAATGTTTGGGATTTTTTTTGCTCTCTTCCCATACCCACAGATATAGGGGGAGATAACTCATCTCAGACAGCAAGAATTTTACCAAGACAAATATTTTTTTCCTGTTGACCATACAAAGAAATTATAAACACATGGTTTTGTCTGCATATAGACCTTCAGCACCACTCTGTCATTAAGTGGCATGCAGGTAGTCACTCCCTTGATCACTGAACTGTTTGTGCGCTAGTTTTAGAAACTCCCTCAGGATTAATAGCAGTTTCAGGGGCTTGTGTTGCCTTTTGGTGGGGACACTGTCTTGATCAACAAATATGAAAGTGTATTGTTGAGTTTCTTCCCAATACCAATACGCAGGATCACATTTTTGGTCTTGTAAGTGCTCCCATATGCTACAGAAATAATTAAATTTTTATTGGCTTTTTGGCCTGGCTCCTAAAGATGAATATCCTTCAGATGCTAAACATTTGATAGGTTTGAAGTTTGGAGAAGTTTCTTTTCATTCCATGGAAAATATGCATGCTGCAGGACAAAGATAATCTTAAATCTTTCGATATGGTTGGCCAACATAGGATAGGAGAGAGGAGCAAGTTTGCCTTTCTTTAAAAGAGCAGATTGTCAAACTGCCAGTCTTACATATATTAACTTTTCAGTTGAGGTTCTGATTAGGGTTCAGAGCAACAGGATCAGTTCTGCACAAAACAATAAAAAAAGGGTTTGACCCATTTATCACCTACAGGAAACAGACACTCTTGTAAATTGAAATAACATGGATACAAGTAGAGGGTTCTATTTTCCCCCTTGCACTAACCTTACGTACAGGCAACAAGTTTTATCTTGGAATTTTCAGACAAATGCTAACAACCATGCACCAGACACTGCTAATTAGGTATTCAGGAAGATTTCTTAAATGCTTGTTTTTCTTCCTTTCTCTCATTTTCTTTCTTTCCTTCTCTTTCTCTCTTTCTTCCTACCTTCCTCTCCTTCTTTCCTTCCTTCTCTCTTTTTCTTTCTTTCTCTCTCTCTCTTTCATTTTTGTTCCACACAGCATAATTTGATCAGAGCAGTGAAGAATCTCAGAAACCAGCCTTTACTGGATCATACTGGCACTCCATAGAAGAAGTGACCAGACAAGTTTGCTGCTGTTACAATGCTAACTCTAATGTGGTGATAGTCCTTTCCCCACCTAGTCCTAGCCCTGCCAAGCTCAATGGTAACTGGTTTTGCTGATGTGTTCACTTTGGGAGGAGGGCTATTTCAATTTCAGATGGAAAAATTCGCTGTTTCTTAGTAAGATCAAACATCTGAGTTTACCTGCCAAGAAATGCAAGGAAGAAGTCAGCACATAGTGAATTTTGATCTATTTTTGTTTTTATTTCCTGCTGTTCATGAGAACCAGGAATGCAGATCAGGCTCCACCATCCACCGAGAGGCATGTGTTAGCAAGGCTTCCGTTACTTCTTGGAGAAGACCCATCCCCTTGCAGTTTTTGGCCAAACCTTTTGTTCTCTGTGGGTCATTGGTAATTTATCTGTGACTCATCTCTGGCAAGGGAATCCCAAGCCTGTTGGAGTAGCCTGAGAGAGTTCATGGTGATTGATGTGCTCTGAAGATGAATGTCCCCTGTTTTCCTGTCTCAAATTCTCACTCCATAGTTGCCCTCTGTCCAGAGAAATATCTGAAAAGCCTTGTATTAAAACGATCTCCAGGGACTGTCCAAATGACAAACAGGGAAGAGGAAATTTGACAAGCTGACTGAAAGGCAACTCAAGTAGTCAATCTAAAGGAAGGATTTGGAGGGGGACAGGGCATCCTGCATTCCTCCAGATGGATAGAACAGGTTCAGTGCTGCATGTCAGTGAACAGCCTGGATGCTGGAAGGAGGTAGAAACCATTGTAGGAACCATTTAAACCATTGGCAAATCTCATAAAAGGCTTCCTTACTGGGCTTGCATCCCATCTTATTAGCCCAGAGCAGCTGTTTTAAAGAGCAGGCATAAACTCACTCTAGCTATTGCAAGCACGTTTTCTGCAAGGTGAAAGGTTTGGCATTTGGAAGTGTCAGAAAGGAGCTTTTTGCCATAAATCACAACAAAAAGCACTCAAATTTGACAACCATCTTGAGACCACTTACAGATTCACCCCTAAATTCCAATATCAAAGAGCAGCCCCTCAAGCTGTAAACTCCTATAATACACCAAGTTTGATGTGAGAAGATGCATTAGCGGCGAGCTGAACAGTAGGACTGTCCCTGACACCCCAGGACTCACAGACAGAAGCTGGCACACACAGAGCTGCACAGGCTCCCCAGTTGTAGTGCTCTGCTCCAAGAATGAAGGGGCTTTGCCTGCACTCAGCTGCAAAACCCTTTTCCCTTCTCCCCTTTCCACTCCAACTCTCCCTTTCACTGCCCAGGCCATAGCAGTGGGGCCACCTTAGGGCAGAGCTAGGAGCTCCTGAGCATTCAGGGCTGTCCTGGGCCTGAGCCCAGCGCAGAGAATTAGACATCTCATGCTTCATTCTTAAGGACAAGGGAAATATTTTTTGTCACTATTTCCCCATCATCCAGCATTTTTTGTCTCATCAGAAAAGAAAATGCTGTGGCACCCCTGCCCTTGGGATAGTCACCAGTGGTCATGAACTCCCTCCATATATTTTTTTCCTGCTGAAATGCCTCCATAAATAAAACAAGCCTCCATAAAACAGCAGGAAAAATTCACTCCCAGTGAGACTCCTCAGGACAGTGTCCGAAAGGTGGGGATAGGCAGCTGCCCCCCTGCTTGCTCACACAGACAGCTGTCTCTGACCAGTTCACTTCTCCTGGTGATTTATGAAGCCCTTTGATCAGAAGCTAGTTTTAATTGCCTGAACTGCAGAATCTGACACGTGCTTAATCAAGTCAAAAGCTGAGCCTCTTCCCCACACCCTGCTCTTCTCTTCCTTGGATTCAAGCCCTGTAGGATTTTAGGAATCCACCCAATCCCTAACCCCATCTTTCAATCGAACTGGCTATCAGCTCGATAGTTGACAGAGCAAGGGGGAAAGGAAGGAAAAAAAAAAAAAAAAGAGAGAGAGAGAAAGAAAAAAACCCAAAACACTTCTCTGCCTGAAGTACTGTCTGGTTCCCCGGTCCATCCACCCCAGGGTCTCAAAAAGAGCTCCCGGAGCTCCCGGAGAGGCGGGGGGGGGTGGGGAGTCCTCCTGGAGGGGCGCCTGGTGGAGCCCTCCCGGCGGGGATAGACCCCGGGGAGCCCTCCCGGTGGCGCCCGACAGAGCCCCCCCCCGCTGGCGGACGGCGCTCCACCGGAGCCGGGTCCCCCGCGGGGTTCGGGCTGTCCACACCGGCCTGGCCGTGGCTGGGGGAAGCGGGTTTTCACGCTACCACCGGGCAGAAAGAAAAAAAGATGAGTGTCAGGCACTGTCAGGTATTAATAGGACTATTTCTCCCCATTAAAGCCATGCCTTTGAGCAAAGGGGTTTCTTTCATGTTCTCCCCCATCGATACTCTGACAACTCCTAAAACTCAGGAATTTTCCAAATCAAAGATATAATCGCGGTCCTTCTGTCCGTTTCCCCCTCTCTGCCGCACACACCATACCCCAAACTGCTTTAACTGTCATTATCCCCAGCACAGATTCCTGTTTAAATTCTTGATTCAAGACGGAGGACATTTAATAGCTGACTGGATTAAATATTGCAGACTCCAGCCCAGAATCTCTTTGAAAATACAGGTCGAGGACTATGCCTAAATTCGCTGGATGAAAACTGATCTATGATATATGTTTTAAGTTCAGATCTGAGGACTGAGGGGAAGGGGGAAGGGAGTCTGTTCTGGATCTGGTTTATATTGGTGTAAAAACCTTGAAGTTGAAAGGTGTTCCAGGATGCTTGGAGAGGGAAAAAGAGAGAGAAAAAGTGAAAGGGGAAAAAAAGAAAGAAAAGAAAGAAAAGAAAGAAAAGAAAGAAAGAGACCTAATTAATTAGGTAATCTTCCTACGTGGGAAATTGATATATTTTCTATCGCAAGTAATTAAATATGAAGCAGAGCAAAGCACTTTGAAAGTGCTGAGGTTCCGTGGAGGAATTAGCCGCCTGTTTGAAATTAACGCTAATTTCGCTCCTACATCAACAACCACTCCGTAGACAGCATCTCACTCAGTCACTAAACATGTTTGATAGCTCCAGGGTTCAGAAGCGAGTGTGCGTGTCAGGAACATGTACACTTTCACACGCGAAGAAAAGCCTTACTCCTTCTCAAAATCTGAGACAAATGTAAAAACCATTCTCCCATTGTTTTCTGAACTGCATTAAATACAAGACAAATCGACTTCGGCTGAAAATTGTGCTATCAGTTAAACATCCCGAGTCCGTCATTTATAGCATCGGTGGATAAAGGAAAAAGGGACTCCACTGTTAGTCTTTTATTTTAAAAAAACTTTCATTTGTATTCACTCTAAACGTTTTTACAAGATCATGTGATTGGGACTCAAAGGCAATAAATCTAGATTAAGAATCCTTAGGGATTTTTAGACTGATGCTATAGGTTATGGGTAGCACCTCAGTCTATTTATCTGCATTATATACACCTGCATTGTCATTCTCAAAACTAATGTGCTTAATGTCAGCCTTTTTACCTTTGAAAACATTTGCATAAAAAGAAAAATGACGACTGAATTAATTTCTGTCTGACGAAGTTCAGTGAGAACTCTTCTAATATTTAATACGATTACCTATCATAAAAGCCTCTGCTGCAGTTCAAAACTAATAGAAGGTACCGGGACACCCACTTGCACAAATAGATTTGCAGAAATAAGCAACAAATATTTACAGGTCATCGAAATGGTTTGTGAGTGAAACGCCCAGCACGTAGGCAGGTGTTCGTAGCATTCCGAGCCTCCCCCGGTCCCCCCCCACCCGTCTGCCCCCGACTCCAGCGGGGCTCTTTTCCTTGGCCATGGCCGAGTCCCGCTGATCCGCGCTGTGCCCCCGGGCTGCTGGGCTCGCCCAGAGACTGCTTCCCCACCCCCGCCCACCTGCCACCGTGCCGCGACAGCGACAACCGTGGGCATCGTGGGTGTAACACGAGCCGTAGTTTTTAAGCTAAAATACCAGAAGACCTTCTGGAAAAAAAAGTACAAAAATCGTGCAAAAAGAATAAAACCCACGCAGAAACGAAGGGCTTGCAGCTAGTGAAGGATTTCTGAAAGCGTCAAACTGAAAACAGCCTTTCCTTTTCTGGAGAGTCGCGGCACTGCCGCTGTCCCCGCCGCCGGGACCGGGCAGGGCAGGGCAGGGCAGGGTAGGGCAGGGCGGGGGTCCCGCCGCCCGCCGTCCCCGCTCTCCGGCCGGGAGCGCCGGGCAGAGACGGGCAGAGCCACCCGCGTTTGCCGCGCCCAGAGAGCTCGGCGCTGCCAGCCCAGGCTCTCCTTTGCTGCTCTTAGCAGTCTCTACCCACCTTCAAACAGAAGGCAATTGATTAGTCTCAGTTTCTCCTCCCAGCAGAGATCCGATACTTTCCTTGGGATCAAACGGACCCGAGACTAAAGGAGGGGGTCGACGGACAGGAAAGAAATAAAGAAAGAAGAAAAAAAAAAAAAAAAGAAAGAAAGGAAATTGAGAGAGGCAGAGTGAAAGAGAGAGTGCAAGAGAAAGTGAGAGTGAAAGAGAACGAGAGAGAAAGAGAGCAAGAGACGAGGAGAGAGAAGGAAGGAAGGAAGGAAGGAAGGAAGGAAGGAAGGAAGGAAGGAAGGAAGGAAGGAAGGAAAGGAAGGAAGGAAGGAAAGGAAGGAAGGAAGGAATTGGCTTTGGCTCGGCACACTGGAAGAGGACAGCAAGTTTGAACCGAATAGCTGTGTTTTCTTTTTTTTGCAAACAAACAAACCAACAAATAAAAAGCAATATTTAAGTAGAACCTACATAGTGTGTATCTAGGTACAAATACACACATATAGAAAAATGGCAAGAGCGAGTTTACACTTGATTTTCTGTGAGCCTTTCTCTTGCCGGTATTTACAAGGCGGGGCTGAATTTGCAAGTTGTACATCTGTTCGCTTCACGTGACATTTTCATAAAAGCTCTAACATCTGGTCAAAATAAACCTCCTTCAGGTACCTGCTTAACTTTTCACATGTCAAAATCCCTTCCCCTCTGAAGCTCCCTTTTCCCCTGCAGCCGTGTGCGTTGCTCCTTTCTGAACTGCTTGTTTAACGACTCTGCCTTGTCCCAAACAAAACAAAGCAACCCTAAACATGAGGTGGCGACTCCGACCCTTCCCAAGAACATCCTTCTCCCTCCTTCGCCCCCTCCCACCTCCAGGTTTCCCCTCATGAGGAGGTCAGAGCGGGTCCCCGTCCTGTCGCAATATCGTGCGGCGGGATTTCTGCATCGCAGCGAAGAGGATTTACTGCATCCTCCAAGCGCACCCGCGGTCTTGCTCGGGCTGATATTTTGTACCAATTACTCGTAAAGCTCCCAAAGCCAAACGATGAGTACTTAACTGTCCCAAACCGACTCCGTTCTTATTTCTGCTACTATTAATTGCTGCTGTTTGTCATTGTAGCCGTCTTGACTTCAGTGAGGTTCTTCGGGTTTATTTTGGAGTGAAACACGTTCTCTTTTGCCCCTGTCCATGCAGTGAATAAGGGAATTTTCGTAAAGTTCCTGCAAATTTAATGCCACCTCTTTATGAAAAGAGTGGGGAAGTGGCGGTTACCCAAGACAAGACGGCTACCTAAATATGAGGGCAGCAAACGCTCCTGAGAGGGCAGAGAAGACAGGGGAGCAGACAGCTATTCTCTCGATCTAAATATTTGGTTTTGTTTTGCGTTTTATTTCGGATTTTTAGGCGGATGTTATAATCATCATTATCTTTCCGGAGCTTTACTATTCCTGCTCTGTAAAACCTCTCTAAGCCTCTCGCAAGCTCATCACTTGGTCCTTATAAATGGCCGGCTGTTTGCTTTTAAAAAAGAAATGGGGGACTTTTGTACAAGTGATTTTAACCTGCTCCACCTTCAAGTGACCTGCCAAATGCTCCTTCTTACTTTATAGACATCTGGGAATTCCATACATGCCGCAAACTCCAATTACACACCTTCTTCAAAGGACACGTGCTTTGATTTGCCAAGAACATTAAGTGGACTGAAGCCGAAAGAAGCTGGTGCAGAAGTTAATGTAAAATACATCCTGTGCGATGTTTACTGCGGGCAGGTTATGTTGTGCTGCAAATAAAACAAGTCCTGGTGTTATGTGGATGTATGCGCCTCTTTTTTTTTTTCGCCTTAGCCACCCAGATCCCTCCACGGGATGGACTGGACTTTCCTTCACCACCACCATCACCCCCCTCTTCCCAAAGATGCTAATTTACGGCGGATCGCTCCCGCTTTCCTTGGAGCGGGGCAGGTGAAGGCGGCGCCGGGAGAGCAGGGCGGGCGCAGCCACCGCGGGCGGCGGGGAGCGGCGCCGGGCAGGAGGCACCAGCCCGGGGGCCCGGGCCCCGTCCCGATGGTCGCTCCTGGAGGCGCCGAGCTCCACGGTGTCTCTACCCGGGCGGCAGGTGCCCGCGCTGTCGGTGCCGCAGGTGAGACCGTCTCCTCCTGCGCTTTCCCCGGTGTTTCTGTGACTTTTGTGTCCTCTACGTTCTCCCTTCCTCCCCACCCCTCTCCACCCCAGCCGCGCGTCTGTTTGTTTTGCTCGAAATTACAGATGCAGGGAAAACCGCCTGACATCATGGGAGCGGGACAAGCGCGTACATTGAAGGGCTCCTGGGCAGGACTTCAAGTGAAATCATACGCCTGGGAGGAATCCGATACCGGCCTGGAGAAAGCAGCGGGGCGGCCCCTGCCAAACCCAGGAATGTGCGAGGGCCCGCGGCCGGCACCCCCCGCCCGCCGCCCCGCAGGAGGCGCAGCCCCGGGCACCGCCGCCACCAGCCGCCCCCGCGTTCCGCCGGCTCCGCGGGGTCCGGGGCGGCCGCGGCGCTGGGGAGGGGGAGACGCTCGGACCTCTTCTCCGCTCGGGTTTGCTTGTCTGCGAATAAACGGGACACATGGATGCCTCGGAGAAAGAAGCAAAATCAGTCAGGACTTCCAAAGGCAGAGTTCATTTTATGATTGCAAGAAAGTTTAAAATTCCCAGAAGACAAATTAATATACATATCTTTTTTGTTTTCCTTCAGTAAGCCTGACTCTGACTTTTGGCTCTAGCCCTAGGAGCACCAGGCCTCTGCAGTCCCCAATTCCAATGAAGGAAAGGGCACGTCTGTATTTTTAAATCAGGATTATCTCATTTTTTATGATTTTTATTTTTTTTTAATCAAGTAAAAGTAGCCGTTTGCAGCCGGGAAAGTCCACCAGCTGAGCACCCGGGTATTCAGGGAGGGCTGCAGTGGCCATTGAGACCCATCGGAAGGGACCCAGGGGTGAGGTGGGGAGACTTGACAGTGCCCCCCTCCTCCCCCCGTCGTCGGACAGGAATAGCGGATTTTCTTCACCTGCGTGCTTCAGCTTGCTGGAAAGGACCAGCACAAGCTGGGACAGAGGCTGCTTGCTGGTTGCAATGGAGTCAGCCAGGTTTAAGTCCATCAAACGGAGTTGCTCCGGATTTCTAAGGGCGAACACAGCTTGGCCCACGGTTTTTAAAATGCACTTGATTCCTCATTCATATTCAGCAGGTATCCCCATCCACAAAATGCACTTTCCCTTCAGCATCGGTTTCTCTCCGAACCTGCTTTTTTCCTAAACGTGGGGTGTTTTCTCCCCTTTCACCGGTATGATTTCTTACCAAAAAGGAACAATCGAAACCACCTCCAACCCCTCCAATTCTGCCAGCGCCGCAGCCAAAGCCCTGCGACGGCACTCCTTGCCCCTCGCTTTTGCCGCAGCCGAGTTAACACGGTCGGACATTACCTCCTCCTCAGCAGCTGAGTCGCATCGGAGCGGGTTTCTTCAAGAAGTGCAAGTTGCTGAGTGCAGAGCTGCGGGTCCAGGGCGTGGAGGAAGGGGGCAGTGACCACCCCAGGAGATGGCAGCGACTCTCCCTCCTCTCCATAGTGGAGGGCCACGACCACCAGAGCACCCATCCGATTTCCAAGTCCTCACTAATCCGGCAGTGCAAACAAGCGCTGCGGGCTCTCTATTGTCAACATTGCGCACTGGTGTCAAACATGCACGATATTAAATTCACAATACTGTTATGTCAGCAATAGATGGTAATATGTGGATACGGAAACAAAAACATTCAGGCAATAAAGTAAACTCAACCTGGACTATGCAAACAGGCTCTGTTTTGAAAAAACACCCCATCTTATTTACCCTAGACACTGGCTGAATCGCGGCGGCAGGGTTCCTGTCTCCACAGGGGTCTCTGCTCAGCTCCGCGGCGGATGGCCCTGCCCACCCACGCACCCTCCATAGGCATGGAGGGGTGAGAGGCACCGCTCCCTGGGCACAGACCGGCTGCGGAGCGTTGGGAGATGAGCAAGTAACAGCAGAGGTGCAATCAGCTGTCTGGTTAAAAGGGGTTGGAGTTTGCATTTGGTTTGGGCTGGGTTTTTGGTTTTGGTTTGTTTTTTGTTTGTTTGTTTCAACAACTTCCTTTTCACCTTCCTTCCGAGTCCTCGGATCTGAAGATTTCCTCTCTCTTACAACTGGGGTGTTGCCACATATTGGGACCCCGCGGAGGGTATGGTGAGAAGAAACAGAAGCACCATGTGCCCTACATGTAGAAAAGGAGAAGAGGGCTGGTTAGCATATCCCTCCGTCCTTTGTACAACGAAAATGTGATCGGTAGTCTAATATTATATAAAACCCTAGAGAGCAGAGCAGTCAAACATCACTTCCACCGGAAAACCCCACTTGCTAGACACTTCCCTGTTTCAATCTCACTTTCTCTTGCTTTGTCTGTGGATGGACTAATCCCTGTTTAAAACCGATGCCTCTTCCTCAGGGATATCAGCAAAAATACCTGCGCCAGGGGCTGGGGAATGGGCCCTGCTCCTGCCTTGCATCTGGGGGGTCAAAGCACAGCAGCAGCACTGGAGCTCCACGGAGCTCAGTGTTAAGATTACAGGGGGAGAGGGAGAGAAAGAGAGAATATCTTCCCCCAAATGCAGTAGTGAGCTTCAGCTCAGAATAATAAAGCTGTCTCAATAAATAACATGCCTGTGTCTGTCAGTAGCTAGTTTATTTGCATTTTTCGCCTGGTTTGTTTATACTAGTGCCCCCTCTCTCTTGGGTGTCTTTACAGCTCAACAAGCAGGTATTTATCTCCAGTTCCAACCCTGAGTTCTCAGAGAGACCAAACTTTAAGGTCATTAAAATTTCAATCATATTTATTTATTGCAGAAAAATAATATACAATGATATTTACAAAACAATCATAAAAATAGGAATGCATTTAGACACCGGATCTATTTGCATTTTAACATGGGTCATCAATAAATAAATAAAATGTTTTTTTTTTTCTCAGAGGAAAAATAATAATAATAAAAAAGTTAGGAACCGGGTATATAACAGTTTGAGCCCAGCTTNAAAAAAAAAAAAAGCTTTTCATCTCTACAAGGATATTTTTTGGTTGGTTGGTTGGTTTCATTCAAGAACGAAGAAAGTCCACAATAATGTATTTCCTTTCATTTCCTTTCATCAGTGGCTCATAGGCATGACTTCTTGGGAATGCATGCATAAAAAGGCAAATTAAAAAAAAAGTTAAATTCCAACATTCTTCGTCAAAATAAAAAAAAAAAATTGAATGATTCAGACTTCTATCAGAATGCAGAGATGTGTGGATTGCCCAAAGGGTAGTCACTGTCCAAGGCCCCTGTCTTTCTCTTTTTCCTTAAGTACTCCCCACGCCCTGCTTTGAATTTGGATATTGCTCTTCTAATTTCCAAGAAATCCTTGGCACATTTTTTTCTAGACAAGACCAAAAAAATCGTATCCAACTTCAGAGTCTCTAGATTGTCCATTTTCTCCTTCCATGGGAACAATGTCATCTGCAAAAACCCAGAGAGGGCAGAAAACTCGTTACTGAAATGAAAGACACACATACACCTACCTACACCTCTGTGTCTCTGGAAATACAACACATCGGGCCTGAATAGAAGAGGGGGAAATGAGTACCTCTGCCGGGCAGGCGGCGTGGTGACCGGGTGACACCCCGGCCGACAGCCAGCGGTGTCCGAGCCGTAGGAAAGGGGCTGCTGGGGGGGGGAGGTAGGAAACCCTCCTCGGGAAGCACACGGGCCGCTTCAAAATACTACCACCAGCAGCAGCAGGAACCATCCCAGTAGCCCCGCTGGCTCCGCACCGTTTGGTGACAAAGTGATCTCAGGCCGGCCCCATCTGGCTGAGGCACACCCGCACCGCCACCGCCTCCTCGCCGGCTGCCGTCAGCGCCCGGCCACGCGTGGGCCCCGCGGGGCCGCAGGCACACCTCGGGCCGCGCAGGGGTGCGGGGGGGGGGGCACCTCCAGCCGCCCTGCTCTCCAGCCAGCCCTGAAAGCCAGGCCCTGCCGGACGGAACCCTCTCACCCCACGGCCACGCGTGCCCAGCTCACTGCCTCTCGCCTCTCCCCCCCCCTTCCCGCCTTCTCCCCGCCGGTTTCGGGGCCCCTGCCTTACCTAGGGCTCCTGCCGGGGAGATGCGGGTGGGGGACGCCGCCTGCTAGTGGGATGCGGACATGGACCAGGCGCCCTCCATTCTCCACACCGAGAAGGCGTAGCTGAGCCGCTCGTGGGCCACATAGCTGCAGCTTGCCATCTTGGAGTCCAGCTCGTCGCTCTGTAGGACCTGGTAGAGGAAGTCGATGTACCTGGCCGCCAGCTTGAGGGTCTGGATCTTGCTCAGCTTG
The DNA here is from genome assembly GCA_013400615.1 of Syrrhaptes paradoxus. Classification (NCBI taxonomy): domain Eukaryota; kingdom Metazoa; phylum Chordata; class Aves; order Pterocliformes; family Pteroclidae; genus Syrrhaptes; species Syrrhaptes paradoxus. The sequence continues at coordinate 80,021 of VZTO01004805.1, read as the reverse complement.
TCCGAGGGCAGCGTGGGGATGATCTTTCGCAGGGCGGCGAAGGCTTCGTTCAGCGACTGCGTGCGCTGCCGCTCCCGCACGTTGGCCATGACCCGCTGGGTTTGCAGCTCCTCGTAGGACTGGGGGCTGCCCCCGCCGCTGCTGCTGCCGCCGCCCCCGCCGCCCCCGCCCGCCCCGCACTTCTTGCCCCGCTTGCCCTGGGCCGGGCTGCAGGGCTCGTCCGCCGCCCCGACGGCACCGGCGGCGCTGCGGCGGCTGGAGCGGCGCTTGCGCCCCCCTCGCTTGTTGTTGGGCAGCTGCTGCCGGTCCGGCTCCTCTTCGCTGTTGCTCAAGCTGTCGTCGGCGGGGGAGACTGGCGAGTTTGACTCGTCCTGCTGCATCATCTCTGGGGGGGAGACGCGAGAAGCTGGGCCGGGAGGGGGGGGAGGGCAGGGAGAAGAGGGGGGCACCTAACCCGCAAGCTCCCCCTTGATCGGCTGCTTCGCTGGCCTGCNTCACTGCCTCTCGCCTCTCCCCCCCCCTTCCCGCCTTCTCCCCGCCGGTTTCGGGGCCCCTGCCTTACCTAGGGCTCCTGCCGGGGAGATGCGGGTGGGGGACGCCGCCTGCTAGTGGGATGCGGACATGGACCAGGCGCCCTCCATTCTCCACACCGAGAAGGCGTAGCTGAGCCGCTCGTGGGCCACATAGCTGCAGCTTGCCATCTTGGAGTCCAGCTCGTCGCTCTGTAGGACCTGGTAGAGGAAGTCGATGTACCTGGCCGCCAGCTTGAGGGTCTGGATCTTGCTCAGCTTGTCCGAGGGCAGCGTGGGGATGATCTTTCGCAGGGCGGCGAAGGCTTCGTTCAGCGACTGCGTGCGCTGCCGCTCCCGCACGTTGGCCATGACCCGCTGGGTTTGCAGCTCCTCGTAGGACTGGGGGCTGCCCCCGCCGCTGCTGCTGCCGCCGCCCCCGCCGCCCCCGCCCGCCCCGCACTTCTTGCCCCGCTTGCCCTGGGCCGGGCTGCAGGGCTCGTCCGCCGCCCCGACGGCACCGGCGGCGCTGCGGCGGCTGGAGCGGCGCTTGCGCCCCCCTCGCTTGTTGTTGGGCAGCTGCTGCCGGTCCGGCTCCTCTTCGCTGTTGCTCAAGCTGTCGTCGGCGGGGGAGACTGGCGAGTTTGACTCGTCCTGCTGCATCATCTCTGGGGGGGAGACGCGAGAAGCTGGGCCGGGAGGGGGGGGAGGGCAGGGAGAAGAGGGGGGCACCTAACCCGCCAGCTCCCCCTTGATCGGCTGCTTCGCTGGCCTGCGAGGAGAAGGAGGAGGAGGAGGAGGCAGGGAGGGAGGGAGGACCTCACTTTGGGGGGAGGGGGAATGGCATCAGGATCCAAGAGCAGAAAAAAAAAAGCGCCAAACAAAAAAAAAATCCCTCCCGATCCCTCCTTGGAGCCCCTTCGAGGTGTCTGGGATTGGGAGAAAGTTGAAGACTTGGAGGTTCTTATAGCTCCTGCTGGCGGAAAGTTTGGGGGCAGCAGTGTCATTGGCCTGACGTGGAGAGGAGGGACTTTTGCTGAGTTTTATAGGAAAGTTTCCGCTTCCCCCCCTCCACACCCTCCCCCAATTATTTTTTTCAAGCCATTCACAAGTGATCTGGCCTCCCCCCCCACCCCCCCCGCACACACACATACATCCTTACCCCAGCCGCTTTCTCGGTTTTCCTCTCCGCGGTTTCTCCCTCAGGCTCCTTCGGTTCGCACTCGGCTTTGGGGTGGTGCTGGAGGGCCGGGCAGGGAGGTTATGGGGGTGACCGTGCACTCCCTGCGCTGCTGCGGGGGGGGGGGCAGCGGACCCCTTAGTGCCTGCGCTGAGGGAGGGGGCTGCCCTGGAGCAGCCCGGGGACAGCCGGGGGACAGCCCGCATCTCTCGGGCTTTCCGCGCAGCAGCGGGCACGGGTAGCAGCGAAAGGGAGGAAGGGGAAATTACCCGCGGGGCAGCATCCAGGCACATCCGAATTTTGTCCCGCTTTCGCACACCCCGCGCTCCCATCACCCAGTGACCCCGGGGTCTGGCTTTCCGACGGAGCCGCTCATTTCTGGGCTGGGGAGGGGGGACGGCAGCTGCGGGTCGTGTCAGGCTGGAAGACTGCGCTCGGAGAAAGCCATCTTCACAGGCTGCAGCAGCAGGGAAAATAAGCACTGGCTTCGTACATACGCACCTACCCTTGAGCTCGCCTTAAGAGAAACCCGAGAGGATCTGCGCCCCTGCAGCCCCCAGCCTGGCACACCGGGAGCCGGGAGGGTGTGCAGGCTCTTTCTGTCCACAGTCTGTGCCTGTGGACCCCTCACTTCAGTTCGCCCTCCCTGAAGACACCCGAACCCGGCACTTCCTGCGAACCGAGCTTATTTATTTAAAATTCTCTTTTTTGTTCGCAGCCAAAGCTATTTTTTCCCCATCCCCCGCCTTTGTGCCTCTTTCCCCGCTTGCTGGCAGCGCAGGGCAGGTGGTGTATCTTTTTAACAACAGCTCAGATGCAAACGGTGAACTCCTGGGAGGGAAAGCTAGAAATTGCCATCCGTTCATAAACGGGGCGATACATTCTGGGGCTCCCTGCGAAGGGACTGCACGGCTCCGCTGCCGGCGTGACAGCGACCACTCAGACGGGGCAGCTCCAGGCGTGGGGCAGCGCCGGGGCAGCACCGCGGGTATGTGTGAGGTGGGAGGGCGGAGAGGGCAAGCGAAATAGCAGAGGAAAGATAAATCCCAGGGATAAAAAAGAAAAAAGAGCAGGCTTCTGGAAGAGCCATGTCATCTGCTCCGAGGTAAAGAGCCGTCTCTCCCCTCTGACTGAGAGCTCCCTCTCCCCTGGGCAAAAGCTTCCCATCCCGGGTGCTGTGAGAGGCCAGAACCCCGGCGCAGCCGCCACCAAGGGGCAGCAGGCCCAGCCCGAGGCAGCCGATGGCCCCGCTCCCCGCCACAGCGCCCGTCGGGCACCCAGCACCTCCCCGCCACGGGCAGAGCTGCCCCACTGCTCTGCTGCTGTACCCCAGCTAAGCTTTCCTCCTTGAGCCTTCCCCCTCCCCCGATGCGAGCAAATGGGAGTCTGCCCTAAATGTTTTGGGAAACAGGCGGAAACAGGATGAGAGGAGAAAACAGGGGGACTTACCCAGCCAGGAAAGTCGCAGCAGCACACAGACCCACAGTGAGTGAGCACTTTTTTCCCAGCTTTCGGCTTATCTCTGCCATGTGTGCTGCAACCCACAGGCCTCTCCACTCAGCTTGACACCATGGCTTGTACAGGGAGCTTTGGGAGTTCCTTTGTGTTGGCAGCAGCTGCTACCTCCAAGGTAAGAAGACCTGGCTCTCCCTTCACCTCCCTCTCAACTACAGTTTTGGCTGTGCACAGAGCCCTGGTGCTCCTCTGGGACACTGAGCAGTACCACCACAGAGAAAAAGCTGGAAACAGTGGTGAGCATGTGTATGCAGCTCTGGAGGGAGACCTTCCTTCCTTCCTTCTTTCCTTTTTTCCTTCTTTCCTTCTTCCCTTCTTTCCTCTCTCTCCCCTGCTTCTTAAGGAAAAATACATCAAATCTGGGCAACTGTTACCTTGCTGGGAACTGGATACTGGGGCCATGCCTGGGCAGTAGAGCCCCACATCAGCAAAACTGATGGAAGCGATCCATCACACGAAAGGAGGGTGGGACAGTATCTCCTGAGGCTTTGGTGCTACAGCAGGAGGAATGGCTTGTCTGGGCCAGCTGAACTTTGAGTGGGATGCGGAGCAGCACCTGCTTGCCATGGGGTAGAGGAGGGTTACATGGTTTGGAAAACCAGAAAACACAGAGACATGTAAAGAGGGGGTGACCTTGAGGAGAGAGGAGAGGTGTTGACCTTTGTAGATGGTTTGGTTTAGGGTCAGTTAGTCTTCATGGAAACTGGTGCAAAAGCAACCAGAAGTAGTTGTCAGAACACATGTGGTGCTACCCGGGGTCTGCATGCTGCTGTATGAGCCATGACTACACAGAAAATGCCTTCATGTTCATTTTGGTTTTGACTTGTCTTCAACTCACAACTCACATGCTCCAGAGCAAAGGAAACTCAGTCTGTCCTGCCGCTGGCCTGGCTGTGGGAGCCCGCCTGAGTCCCCCAGGCCTGGTGCTGGGCATCAACCCTGCCCTATGCTGGGGTGTGTGGAGTTGTGTGTGGAGGAGGGTGGATGTGTCAGAGTCACGTCTGGGGGTCTGGTGAGAGAGAAAGACATACTGGTGTGTTTCTGTGTGTGTGTGCATGTACAGTTGGTCTTTTGCAGTGTGCATGCATACACCTATGTTTGGAGGCAAGGGGAGCAGGGACTGTGTGTGAGTTTAAAGAAAATCAGTTCAACTCTGATTTATTTTGCAATATACGGTTCTGGTGGGGATGGAGGTGGAGGCTTTGTATTCCACGCTAAAACAGTAATCAACGTGTAGTTCATACAGTGTCAAACCATCTGTTTTGAACCTCCAAAAGCCACCAATGTAGACCAACAGACCATTGAGGAGCACGGGACGAAGGATGACATATCCTGTTCTCTGCTATACATAGGCATGGCTTGGGTGAGGATTCCCCTGGCTCCTTGGGCAGGCTCTCAACTCTGCTTCACTCTTGGAAGGTGGCAAGCAAAGCTACAAGCAGCTCCGGGGCCTTCCCAGGGATATTTCCAGGTCAATTTCTGCAGGCTTCCCTGGGCCTCAGCTCAGGAAAATAAGTGCTGTGGGATCAGCCCTTACACGGGGCACTGTCAGGGCATAGAGAACTCCAGCATTTTGTCATGTATGCAGTGATGTATAACTCTGGTAAAGTAACCACCTAGATTACAGGCGTGGGTGTGAACATGGAGCTAAATAAATGACAAGCTCCTAGGAGGATGAAATGAGGAAGGAGCTTAGCAGAACGACAGAACAAGTTGGGCTGTGATGATCATTGTGGTCATGGATGATCACAGGGAAACAGCTGGCAGGGATCCCTCCAGTTATATGCTAGTCCTTGTGTATGCACCCATCAGCTGCTGAGACACTCAGGCTGGGACCAGCAGGGTCTGCCTTAGCCAGGCAGAAACATCACAGCTTTTGAGGGGAGTAGGCTGACAGTTTGATTCTGTCTTTGATTTTTGTTTAAGAATGAATGAAAGGTCTGATTTTGTCTGCCTGTTTATAAATCAGTGCAGAAGTTTAACGTGCGCAAGATCTGGTGGTTACAACTACAACATTGCCCACTAATGTCTTATGTGCATACACGCAAATTACAACTGGGTTGCAACAGGCTATTGAGTATTCCCCATACAGCATGCACATACACACATTGTAATTTAGCTCTCAAAGGCTGTTCACTGTGGTAAAATAGCAAACTCTTTCACTGTTGGGGATTTCTTGGGATATTCAGCAATGTATCTGTTACATATGGTGTTTTGATTCCTACAGAGGCTAGGTGGAAGACTCGTCGTAACCAAATCCCTTCAAAAGGGGCCAGAGAGCACTCAACAACTTTCCACACTGACATTTATGCTATAACTCGCTCCGTGTTCAAAGCACCCCGGGAGCTGAGAACTCTCACTGTGCCCTGGTACAAACTTGTGTAGAGCAACAGCAAACAGGCAGCAAGAATTTACAAAGGGTCTGAGAGCGGGACCCATTTTTCAGTTTCTTTCTTCTTTTTTCTTTCTTCCTGTCCACCGCGGCAGCTCGTACAGCCGAGGATGCGGAAGCGCTGCCAGGCTCCAGGTGGTGAAGCCCCCGCTCCCCGCGCCTGGCGGGGGTGCGCGCGGTGCCGCTCGGCTCCGCCGGGGGGGGTTCGGGCTGCCGGGGCCGCGCAAGGGTGAGCGCGGCGGCCGGGCTGTGCAGCCGGCGGCCACCGGAGGGCACGATTCCCTGCCGGTCCCCGCTCCTGCCGGAGGCGGCGGGCACGGCTCCCAGGTGAGCCGCTCCCCCTGCGGGCAGAGCAAGGCGGGCACTCGCCGTGCTCCCGGGGCAGCCCGAGGCTCTGCAACCCGAGTTTCACGGACGGGAGATGCTGCCCGCCCGCTCCCGTCTCTGTTTGCAGAGATTTATTCAAAACCTCCGGGTTTTAGCGAGCCCCGAGGGTTTCTTCTCGGCGTCAAGAGCGCCGCTGACCCTCACCGGCACGGCCTCCCTCCTGGGGCAGCGGGGACGGGGCTGGGGGGAGGCGGGCCGGCACACGGACCCTCCGCGGACACACGGACACTGCTCACAGGCTCGTTCTTTTGCCACTCCCTTCGTCTGGAAGCTCTGGAAAACAGAAGGATACCACGGGAATCCTTCAAGGAATCAGTTTTATTGTCAAAACGACTGCANGGGGCTGCGCCGGCTGCGGGGAGTGCGCGGCAGGGAGCGCGCAGCAGGGAGCGCTGCGCCGCCCCGCGCCCGGGGCTGGGCATCGCTGTGCACCGGCCTCCCTGCCCAATTTTCGTCTCGATGTAAGGCCGAAAAATACCTGTGCCACACTATCAAACCAGAGAGAATTTGTGACAGTGGATGGGGCTTTTTAAGCAGAGCATGAGTATCTTGGTGGAAGCCTGAGGAGTATGCTCCTCTCCACCGCAGAGAAGACCAGTCCTTCACAATGCAAGAGATCAACATCTCTAATGCTGTGGTGGAGCTCTGACCCTAATTATGGCTCTGGGTCTTGTTTATGTGGTTTCATGTCTAAATCTGAAAAGACTGCTTAGTAAAACAAGCTTATCTGCACTCCAGGGCATAATAGTTATTTATATTAATAATGGAGCTTATTTGCTATTTCAGCTCCTTTGATTTTTTTTTTTTTTCCTTTTCCATCTCTTCCATCTTTCCGGAACTATGTACATATATTTTTTTTGTGTTCTTTCTGCTCCCAGACGTTACTCAAATGTATATAGTCAATCCTTCAGTGCACTTGGCCTGTGAAAACTCCACAAAACTTCAGGCCTTTTTAGCCACAAACTGCTTTTTCTTCCAAGGTGGGGGAAGGCACACCTTGGGCACAGACAGTGGATAAAGCATTCCACAAAGTCTTCTTCCTAGAGGTGAACTCAAACTCTCCCTGCAGCTCAAGCAATTCGAGTCAGAGTCCTAGAGCCAGAACTCCATAATGGAAGTGGACTTTTCCCTCATTAGCAATGTCTACACCCTGGGGAAGAACCTTCTGTGCTTCCTACTCAGTGTAATCTCCTTTAGACTTACAGCTGTTCTTGGGATCTCAGAGAAGAAGANTTTTTTTTTTTTTTAAGCTCGTTGTGACGTGGTCGTTCATCTAAAAATGTCCCAAAGGCTCGCTGGCACAGCAGGATGTAACAGTGGCTTTTTTTTTTTTTCGACTTCCCCGAAGGGAAGCCTCATCGCTTCCAGCGCTCCCACACTCTCCGGTGCGCGGCCCGCCCCGTGCTCCGCCCGCCACCNTGGTGGAAGCCTGAGGAGTATGCTCCTCTCCACCGCAGAGAAGACCAGTCCTTCACAATGCAAGAGATCAACATCTCTAATGCTGTGGTGGAGCTCTGACCCTAATTATGGCTCTGGGTCTTGTTTATGTGGTTTCATGTCTAAATCTGAAAAGACTGCTTAGTAAAACAAGCTTATCTGCACTCCAGGGCATAATAGTTATTTATATTAATAATGGAGCTTATTTGCTATTTCAGCTCCTTTGATTTTTTTTTTTTTTCCTTTTCCATCTCTTCCATCTTTCCGGAACTATGTACATATATCTTTTTTGTGTTCTTCCTGCTCCCAGACGTTACTCAAATGTATATAGTCAATCCTTCAGTGCACTTGGCCTGTGAAAACTCCACAAAACTTCAGGCCTTTTTAGCCACAAACTGCTTTTTCTTCCAAGGTGGGGGAAGGCACACCTTGGGCACAGACAGTGGATAAAGCATTCCACAAAGTCTTCTTCCTAGAGGTGAACTCAAACTCTCCCTGCAGCTCAAGCAATTCGAGTCAGAGTCCTAGAGCCAGAACTCCATAATGGAAGTGGACTTTTCCCTCATTAGCAATGTCTACACCCTGGGGAAGAACCCTCTGTGCTTCCTACTCAGTGTAATCTCCTTTGGACTTACAGCTGTTCTTGGGATCTCAGAGAAGAAGATGAAAAAAAGGGTCATATAAGACACAGCCGTGACTCACAAGAGCCCCATAGGAGTTCATTAGACAGGGTAATAGGCTCTCCTTTATTTCTGAGTCAGTCAGAAAAACCTGGTGTGAGGGAGAGGGCCTGGAAGGTCATCCTAACATACATATATGATCTCCTAGGCAAACGGAAATGTTGTTTGTTTGTTTGTTTGGGTTTTTTTACTGGTAGCCTGGTTGAATGCCAGGTCTGCAAGTTGGAACCCATCTACCTCCTCCTCCTCCCACCCTGAGACCACATGGGGCTGACTGTATCCATACAGAGGAGAGGAGCCTGGAAGAGCAAAGTTCACAGAGGTGAACAATCATCTCATTCTTTCAACAGTTACCTTACTTCTAGGGACATCTACCTTGAACTAAAGACTTCTTGAGGGAGCAGGGGTTTATCTCCATCTCTGCCAGGTTGCACTTCCTTTCAGAAAAGGCAATCCGGGTGGAATCAAAGTCTGCATATTTTTTTTTAAGTGGGGAGGTTATAATTTTTTTGTGTTGTGGACTACCTGCTATGACGCTTAAAAGATCTATTGTACACCATTACCTCTCATTTTACAGCCTCAGTCTCATTTGCCTGCCTCTAGAAAACAGGATGATGATTAGACAGGGCATCTTGCTCCCTAGGGATTGGTCTGTCCGTAGATCCATACCCTGGTTTTAATTTCTGACCAAAGGTCATACAGTAGGTTACACAATGAAGCTGATTCAGAGCAGAAATCTTGGTTACCAAACTCCTAGAACAGTTTTCCAGAAGGGGCAGTAGCTTATTAATATATTAAAGCAAATTAACACACATTCACTCTTCATGTACGTATGCATGCATGCATGTATCTATGTACTCTGACCTCCAGACAAGCATCTCTATTTGTATCTAAGCTATATTGTAAAATACCACACTACTTCTGCCTCAAAAATTGCCTATATCAAAGATATTCCCATGCCAAAATCTACTATCTGACCTTGCAGCACTAAAAATGGTTCATGTCAGAAGCAGAGAAATATTCATTTCTCCTTTTAGAACATTTGTGCTTGCATTCATTAAGGACTTGGTCCAAAATCCTTTCATGTCAAAGGGAGTGTTTCAGTGGGCTTTGGATTAAGCCCTAAAATGGGTCAATTAAACTTTAAATAAAACAAAAATGAAAACAGGTCCAGCCTGAGTCTATTGTTGAATAAAAGGAAATATTTAAGAGAGGCTGATTTGGAGTAAAGGGTCAGTCATTGTTCCTTAATATTTATCTGAATTTGTGGATTTTTTCCATGATCAAAAAATAATGCTTTGCATGAAGGTTGTAATTTATTTTCAGTCTTCAAAACATCCATATTTTGCTGCATGGTAGAAATGTTGCTGTTAAAATATGTTGACCCAGTAAATACAAGGATGATTTGAGCTTGGTGGTACATCTATGGGCTGGACCCTAAGCAGTAGGATGTGGCCCAAATTTTCAAAGCCAGAGCAGAGGTTCCATTCCAGAACACTCTCCTGACTACTGCAGAATCATAGAATGGTTTGGGTTCAGGTTTATGTCTCAATTCATATGCAAGTAGTTTATGAAATTTTCTAATGCCTGATCTAATGTTATTCTTTGCTGTCACACCCTTTGCAAAAGGGTTAATCCAGCTCTTGGTGACAACAGATGTTGTAATTAATTCAAAGGCAGAGGATGTGCAGTGGAATACAGCAAGGGCTTTATTACAAAACAAAGAAGTTTACACCTTCAGTTGGTAGTCCTTCTCTCTACAAAAATATGTAGTATTTAACAACATAACTTTTAAATAAAAAAAAAACCCCAGGCAATATAAAGACAAACTACAGCCTCAGAATGTTTATTGCAGTGCTTCCTTGCAGTCCGTGTGTATCAGAGGTTTGGGTAATTTGAATGATGTATGTCTGCAGGAATTTTTGCTGAATGGGGATTATTTAACAGTAAAATGGTCATCATTCCTTTCAAAGAGATAGAAGTTTGATCAATTATGTTGCAATGGCTTACAGCCATATACTATCTACAGTGACATTTATGATCTATTTTCATTATCCCCAAATGGCCTTCAACCCAGCTATTATCTGTTAACATGTTAAACTTTTGGTCAGTGGAAATCCTTTAGTGTCTTGGAAAGGCTCATGGTGTTGTCTTCTGGCCAGATTCCATTATGGGTAACTGCAACTTTATCTACATTCAATGCATGTAATTGAGTGGCTGTGGTAAGGCATACTGTCATTTGGCCTAATTTCAATCAACTAAGATAAGTTTCTTCATTTTCTTTCCTGTAACACAGTGTCATATTGCTGTACAAAGTGAAACAGCTGCCACATTCTCCTTCTCAAAGACGCATCCCAAATTGGGCTGTCTCTTTTGGGATGAGAATATAGCCTCTGATTTGGCAGGTAAAATTTTGCAACACCAAATCCTTCCATCTGTGGTTTTATGTTGTCAGTTCATTGCAGGAACTGATAGTCTGGTCTAGATGTCAAACCATCTGATTTGTTAGTGTAGCTGGCAGGTTAACTGTCTAAGTCTTACAATTTCCACACAAAATTCACTGTGGACAGTAAATTTCATCCAAAAAAGAAGAAAAATAACCATGTTTAAAGATTAGGTGCACGGTTGGGAAATTAAGTTCTTAATGCTAAATCAGATGTGCAATAGGTGGTACTTCATAACTGTTCACACCAAGGGTAAGGGGCCAACCCAAAGGTGTGTAGACAGGAGGGAAAAGGGTGACACAGTCACTCAGCTATTCCGACAAGTAACAGCTCTTCGTATTCTCATAGACCTTGTGTAGATCAGAAGCAAGCTATACTGCCACAAAGAGATGGAAGATGCTTTTCCATTCCTTGTAGTTATGGGAACCATTGTATTTCTTCATACATACCTTCCCAAACTCTTCACTGAGGCAAAAAAGGATTTCCATGGCTCCTTAAATCATAGAGGTCACCAAATATTACACGACAAAAAGTTGCTCTTAAACTTTGCTCAGGAGCATTTGAAAATTGCATCTGAAATCCACACTGGAATAGGTGCTACTGCAAGAGCACCAAAAGTGGAAGGAATGGATTAGGGGCTCCCCAATAACAGCTGTGGCACCACAAATGATGCAGATAACATCACCCCATTTGCAACACAAGATGCAGGTGAGAAGTGCTGTACAGGTAGTAGCAACATTATTCATAGAGCAGAAAGAAACCATAGCAAATGTAGCTTGTGTTTTCCCTAGATTTTCACTGACCGTGAAACCTCTTCATTGCTGTCAGCATTTCCGCCATGCCACTGCAAGGCAAACATTACCAACCTCTGTGTAGACTTTCTATCATTTGAAAATGTGTCATTGGATATTTTCAGGAAAATGAAAGACTTTGGGCATAAAGCATCTGAGGTCACACTCCATCTTTGGAGTGATATTGGGTGTTTCTGTGGTACGGCAGTGATTCAGAAAGTTTCCCAATAAATAATGCTAATAACCCATAGCTTCATGAGAACTGTATTTTGAGAAGGGAAGGAGAGGTGAAGGAGGTGTCATTTGAACTTTTCTAAGCAGATCTCAGCTACCTAGTATGTCTTTTCAGCTTGGGGGCAAAAAACCACTGACCTTATACTCCAAAGTCCTCTCCAATCAAAGACCTGGCTTAGTCATTGGATTCATCAAAGGATTTGGCTAACAGGACACTGAAAATTCATGTTTTTACCACTCTCAAAGAGAATATGACAAATCTCTGTTGTTTTGGTTTGTTTTGTTTTTTTTTCCAGGAAACTTGCTTGTATATTTTGAATATGACAAGTACCATGTGTTCCCTACATAGCTTTGGTAGAAATAATTTCTCTCCAAGGGCAGACCCCATGCTATTAACATCACAGAACTTCCTTGGTATAATGTAATTCAGTCTACAGGTATGGCAGTTGCGATCTGAGAGGGGATACTGTAATCACTCATTTCCTGGATGTGTGGAATATATAACTGTGAGAATTGACTTATGCTGTTGTGAACTCATGTATGGTTGATGGAGTAAAATGGACATATGCATGTCTCCAAATTCAATACCTTGGGGCTGGTAAAGGTGTTTTCAGCAGCAGGACTTGAACGCTAAGGCTTGGTTTAGTAGTACGAGCATAGTTAGCAGTACTTTGGTGAAAGATCTGTTTGCTCATGACTAAAATTCAGGTTCTGCATTTCAAGGAGGTGGCACCTGATGAGGACCTAAACTATGAGCTTAATCATATTTGGCAGCATCAAGATATCTGCCTCAGATGCAGTATGAAATGAGTTCCATGCGTCTTCAAGGAAGGCAGGGAAAGATCGAGATAGCCCTTCATTTCACAGTCTCTCAGTCATCTTTTTTTCCTTTTTAATTTTCTTTTTCTTTTTCTTTTTCTTTTTCTTTTTCTTTTTCTTTTTTTTCTTTCTCTCTTTCTCTTTCTCTCTTTCTCTTTCTCTTTCTCTTTCTCTTTCTTCTTTTTTCTTTGGCTACTATTCATCATCCAGGAACTTCTCTTGTGTCTGATAGTTTGCAGCATTATAAGAGTCAAGGATGTAGCAGAATTACTGCAGTATTCTGGCATGTCATTAAAATATTATTAAAATAGATTGACATTTCCTTCTGCATCTTCACTAGATTATCTTTTTTTTCCCCTATGTGATAATATTAACAACAAAAATGTGAGCTACTTGAAAGTGTAAGCACTCCCAAATGTCTCAGATGATATTGCTGGGTCCTAAATCTCTGATTCAGCTCAAAGCTATTTAGGAATAATTTTTTAATTATTCCTGGACTCTGAAAATTTCCTTCCAACTCAATGGGTTAGTTATATACATTATTCTAAAAGACTTCATAGGAGCTCAGATGGCCAAGATCGGGTCCAAGAGCACCTTGAAACATCTGAAACACTTCAGCATTTGGATAATTACATACTTTTGGGGCCAGCCCACATTTCTCTTTGGAAAGTGTATACCCTGCATAGCTGCAGACAGCAGATGGATCATATGATCTCTGCATTTGGAAAGATGGCATAATTCTGGCAAACTGTCAGTTAAGTGAAGGGAGCTGATTTCAGATCCTCATTAAGAAAATATACAGCCACCCAGAGTGGACTGAATGGCAGAATGTGATCACTGGCATCAGCTTCAATAGAAAATGTAGCATACTGTTGCAACATGAAATCTGATGTGCCGTGGTTGGATCTAGCTCTACTGAGTTTTGCCTTCATTTTTCAAACAAATGTGTTTTAAAGGAGACATTATTTGTACTGCAAGGGCTCTCTGTCTTCCAGGAGAAAGAGGAGAAGAGCAACAGAGAGGTAAAAGGCAAATTCAAAGGGCCATCAGGTCTAGGGTCAGAGCAGGGTGTCAAAGCTTTGTGGGGTCTTAATTTACACTGGCAAGTTTCTGTACATTGTGCTTTGAAACTTTTCTTTGTTTCTTATCTCTCTAACCTTGTATTTATTAGGGTGGGTACTTTCTGTAACTGGCATTACCCCGTGGAGTCAGCATGGCCCCTTCCTACTGTTGGGCTCTGGGAGCAAGGCTGGATATCCATAGAGAAGCAATTTTGCCAAGAACCTAAGTGGTTGAGTAGAAATCCCAGGGCACAGTAAAATGCAGTACAGTTTTCCAGCAATACTGGATATCAGCAGTCAGTGCACTGTAATCGTTGCTCACTTCTTAAGAGAAAAGGGCTAGTGAAGCTGCACACCTTCATTTCAACACCAAAGACCAAAATAATAGCTGTGGCTTCAGGTCCCCACTTCTTAATGTCCTTTCAGCAGTGACCTCTGAAAAATCAGGACTTTATATGTATGGTGTCTTATCTTGGTCATACAAAAAGCAAATGATCCTAGATCACTGGCTGTTCTGAAAATCTTTGTTAAGCTACCTTTTAGCCATACCAGAGACATCCTACACAAATGAGAAATGTTCAAGTAGAGATGGTATTTGGGGTGGTATATTTATTCCTGTATCCTTTGTGCTATATTCACCACTCTGTTCTCTGATAACTGTATGTTTCAACGGTCAGAATTCATTGAGAAAGTTAGAGACTGTACAGTAAGTAAACAATACTAGAAAAAAACATCAACTGAATTAACGTCTCCTTCTCTCAGTCCATTTATTTATGGTGAAAACCCTCCATGCACAAATTTCCTCTTTGCTGTGTAGAAAATCATAAAATACACTACCTTCCCTTGAATCCTTGTGAAGTTTGGAGCAAGACAAGATGGAACTGGAAGTAACATGGACAGCTATTATCTTTCTTCGACTTTCAGAGATAAAGAGAGACAGCTAAGTCAACAGGAGGCTCTTTATCTCTCTTTTTGGAAATAAGGGCAGTAGTAAGACAAAAGCATAAACAGGCTTAGCATCTCAGGGTGCCTCATTACTTCAGTTTAAAATAAAGCTCCATGTGGCAACAGTGAAGCCTGTGCTTCTGTGCTACAATAACTCTACGTGGGAACCATTCAAAATCCCTCAGTGTAGGAGGAGATGGTCTGAGTCACAGTGATGGCACCAAAACCTTTGACAGCAGCATAAGCCACACTAGGATAATGTAAGGCACACGACAATTTGAATACATTACACCCTTTCAAGTATGTATTAATGTGAAAATTGACAGTACAGAACTGAAAAACTAAGGATTGTTCCCCTACTTTGACTTATTCGAAGAAATAGGAATTTCAGGTGTGTAAGAGCCACTAAACTGGACTGTGGCTGGTGATCACTGGAGTGGTGGCTGTGAAAAATTTTAGGGGCTTAAAATTAGTGCCAACCAGACCAAAAATTTACCTCTGAAACTAGGATAAAGAAGGGAAAAAGGCAAATCTAGATAAAATACAGGCAAATTTTTAAACAATATCTGAGCTGCATTTCTTAAACAGCTACATTTTAAAGGCAATTGCAGTTGAATATTTTTATTTGGTAAATTATTTTATTCTGGGTATACTGCTGTGATGAATATTTGTTTCATTGTCTGAAACAAGCATGCTTTTTTGGAGTAAATTTTAAGAGAAAATAATCTGAACTGATTATATTTAGAAACTTTTTAGAAAAGACAACAGTTATTTCTGTATTACAAAAAGATTATAATCTTTTTATAAGATTATAATTACCTATCCATTCTTGTAACTGTTCTGGTGTATAAGTAATAAGAAAGACTTGGCTGTCATTGTTGCAGATTGGTGGTATTCAAACCTAGCAAAACCAACAAATTCTTATGAAAATGGAGACTCAGTATGCACAGCAGTCACCTTTTAAGCCTCAGTATTTCAACTATTTTTTATTTGAAAAAACCCAAAAGGTCCAAGTTCATTCAAAGGACCAAAAGGGCTACATAAAAAAATCTCTTTGAGAAGCACCACTGATCCGAAGGAGAACAAAAATAAATCAAAAACTTTTTTCCATCACTTTTGCTTAGTACCCCCATGTCTTCAAAAACTAATTTATTTTAAAGTTTGTAAAAGAAAAAAGAAGTGTTATTGGACTAAGACTTCACTTATCAAGTTTCATCCTGGAGGGAATTTTTATAGCTGAGTTATAAACCCTCCTCACTAGAGTGTTTATAATGGAAACGCTGACAAATGCGATAATAAACACCAATCATGGGGCCATAGTAGCTGGTCAGAATGTGGATGCAGGAGTTTGCAGTGCTATCATAATATTTTGTTCTGTTTCCAGCACTTATGTGCTTAAACCTGCTTTCAGGTTGAGCAGCTGTAAAACAAGATTGGCCTGACTACAGATTGCAAAATCATTTGATTATTTATACTTCTCTTAGAAAACTTGGAAATGTCTCTCAAATATGATTTTATTTAGACTTATTTTTTTGGTTTACATGTCTGAATACTAATTGTAATGTGATAGCTTCAAGGGAACTCAACTTTCTACCAAAAGGCAGCCTTCAGTGGGCAAAGAGAATATAAACAAACCCGCCTCAGACCAGGATCTGAAAATGGGCTATGATCAAACAGCTCTAAGGCTTTAAAAACCCCCTTATTATCTTTTCCCAGAAGTAATTGACACTGTCAGTTTTTGTTCTTAATGCGGTGATAATGGCATGGTGCTTGGGGGAGACCAAGGACCCATTGGCCCCAGGCTTGGTGGCAGCGGGGCTTTCTGAGCAAGGGAAAGGCCTTTCCCAACAGTGGGTGAAATCCTAGCTTTACTGAAGCTAGCTGCAGTATTTGCAATCCCTTTATTAGGGCCAGGGTTTGACTGGCTTCCCAAACCTGACATGCTGTTTTATTGCACGGTGACTCCACAGACTAGGATGCAGCTATTTTGGATTGAGACACTGTTGAGGGGAGAAGGGACCTCACAGTCTTGTTATTTCAGGAAGACGGGATAGCACTCCAGCAAGAAAATTGTCTGCCATTTTTTTCATAATTTGCTTTTATTCTTAGCAGACTGAGCTTCCAGGATCTCAACACATCCACTTGGGCCAAATGATGGGTCAATATGGTATCTCACTGTTTCACTGAGCTCTCTGTGCGCAAAAGGGTGTCTAAGAACAAGTGTCTAAGAAACAATTGCATCTAGACTACTATTCTGGTAAATCCTTGACAGTTTTGGAAAAGCACGAAGCATAAAAAATTAAAGGCCCCTTCATCATGTTTTCAGCTCCTATAAATCAATATGCACCTGAGAGACTCCTCCAAAGGCTTTGATGCAACACGAAATGCATGTTGATACCTTATCTGTTCTGTTTGCATATTGTGTTCATTGGCTTACGCTGCAACTGTATTTTTAAGTTCTAATGTTATTTTTAGAATCAATGGCTAATATAAGAATGCTACTGCTGTTCTGTATTGTTCTTGCAAAACTTCCAGTTATCCATTAAAAATCAGGATTCATAATGCTGGATCCAGGTTTTGATTTGTATTGCTTTTCTCTAGTCTTTAACACAAGTGTGGAAAAACTTTGAATCTTGGACAGATCCCAATGGTTTGCTATCAAACCAAAAAGAGAAAAACAATAATTTTTGAATTATCAATTACAGACATGTTTGCATTATGAACTTCTTAACATAAGACTCTGTGTGCTGTAGAGTTCTAGTTTTATCCAGTGACACGAGCATGAAAAAAATATTAAAAGATATATAAATATGCTGTGGAAAACACAGTTGTATAGAGATCATACAGAAACAGTGATAAAAAGCAAATATTGAATTGCACTTTTCAGTATCCTAAAATAATTTGTCTTCATCGTTTTGCTTGAGAGAGTGGTAACAGTAAAATGCATTTGGGTCATGTGAACAGTTGTTGATTTTGGAACATTGTTCATTTTTGGTTCCTTTTCTCATTTTATTTTTAGAAAAAAACAAACCAAACCAAAACAAACCCCTAAAAACCAAACTATCTGAAGAGGTGAAACACCCCGGTTTCCAGAAAGGATCCAGCTGTGTTAAGTATCCAACTGCCTCTTGCAAGAAAAAAAAAAAAATAAAAAAAAAGCATTCTGACAACTGGAGAGCAGATGCAATGTGTGGAGTCAGGGAGGTCAACAAAAACAAGTGGAAAAAGAAACCAAGGAAACAAGTGAAAAGAGAAATAACATTAGAGTATTAGCGCAGGATATTAAACCACTCATGCTAATATTAAAGTGAATGAGAGAAAAAAAGACAATCGCCACAGGAGCTGACAAAAAAAAGAGAGAAGAGATGAAAGAGGGTGGGATTTAGATGTTAGCCACACTAGCCTGAATCCAGGGTAAATCTCGATTGCACTAATATAATGACAATTTTATATCGTGGAGATAAAAGCTGTTCTGTGAAGACATGCAGAACCACTACCCTGGGTGGAACATTTGCTCCTAAATTTAACGGACGCTGGGCTGGGCCCTGAGCAGGCTGGTTGCTGCCCGTTCCATGCAGATGTGGGGAGAAATCCCGGCCTTTTGCCGGCAGCAGCGAGGGAAGGTGACAGCAGCAGGGAGAGCCGGGGCGGAGCGGCAGGGCAGAGACACTTCAGGAAAGACCGGAGAGGCTTCAAGGGGAGACCCCAGGGCCTCTTGCCCCACTTCTGCCTGGCCACGGCCACCCCCTCCGCTGCCGCTCTCCTTTGCTCTCACCCCTGTTAATAAGCGGCTGCTAGGTGTTAGGAGGAAACGCTAAAAAAAGAGATCCCTTCTATGGACCCTGTCTCCATCCCCAGGGTATGGCCTTCCCCCTTCCTTCACGCTCCGGCTTTTCAGAATTTTTTTTATTTTTTTTTTCTCCTTGTAGCAACGAAACATCTGGGGGGCGGGGGGGAGTGGGACCAAAAAAANAAAAAAAAAAAAAAGCCTCCAGAGACAGAGAAAAGGGCTTTCCGTGACGTCCCCAAAGTCAAAGCCCACAAGTTTTCTGTCTCAGACGGGCGCAGACGGCTTCCCAGAGCGGCCCCGCCGGTGCCGGGGGTGCTGCGGGGCGGCCCGGGCAGCCCTAGCGCCTCGCCCCCACCGTCCGCCCCGCACCGCTCCGCTCCAGGCAGCGCCGGGCGCCAGCTCCCGCTCTGTGCCAGCGACGGCGCTGGCCGCCCACAGGCAAGGACAAAACTTGGTCCCGGGAAGAAAACCGTGACAACAAACGGTTGTGTCCAGATGTTCAACTTTACTGGCCCTGTGACACACGGCATGGTCTTGGCAAGCTGGATTTCAAAGAAAAGGGAGTTGTTGTTTATTTTTTAAAAAAGCAGAAAGCGTTAGGTTAAAATGCACACACTGAGACTTTTCTAGTCCCTGGCAGGCAGCTGGGCAGGCAGCTGAATCCGCTGGGAACCCACTCCTCAAACTGGACTGGCTCTCCTCCGAGACTCTCTCGAAAGCAACAAATTGAAAAAAAATTTAAAGCAAGCAGGCGACGCATCACCAACTAAAGGGTCCCAGACCTTCCTTCCCCCCCCTTTACAAAAATTATATATATATTAGCAAATCTACACATACTGAATCTCTCCATCCCTTCTCTGCTCCCCCCCCCCGTCCCACTTTCCCCCGCCCCAACGCACGCTTCCCGGAACACTCCTCCTTTTGCATCCCACACCTACGCGGTTCTGGCTGCGGTGTGAGAAGCCAAGGCAGGAGCACAGAGGTGCCCGGGGCCACCTGCCCGGTGCCGTGGGGGATGCCCGTCCCCCAGGCCCGTCCCGCCGGGCCCAACGCTCTCTAGCTCGCCTCCTGCCTGCTGCAGCCGTCTAGGAGCTCAGTCATGAAAGAGATGTACACGATGGCCAGGCGCAATGTTTCTATCCGGGAAAGCCTTTTCTCGTAGGCGAAGGTGGGCACCTTCTTCCTCAGCTGATCAAACGCCTCGTTGAGGTTGAACATCCTCTTCCTCTCCCGTATGTTGGCAGCCTGGCGCTGGGCATAGGTGATAACTCGCTTTCTCCTGGGTCTGTCCAGGAGGGAAGCGCTCCTCATCCTCTCGTCTTCATCCTCCTCCTCCTCATCTTCAGGATCGCCATCTCCGAAGGCAGCCAGGGGCAGTCCCCGGGCCATCCCCTCCCGGAGCGACAGGATTCTGTCCCCGAAGGCAGGCGCGGAGGTGACTTCACAGGGCCCCAGCCTCAGCCCGGTCCGGGGAGGGGCCTGAGGGGCGCCCAGCGAGAAATCGGCCACGAAATCCAGCACCGAGGCGCCCATCAGTCCCTCCGGGCAGGGCGCTTGCGGGGCTCCGCTGTGCAGCTCCTCCAGCAGCCCCGGGCGCTGGTGGGCTGGAAAGAGGCTGGCTGACATCTTACTTCAGAGAGGGCTTAATCTGGTGCCCCATCCCCAGCCCCAGCGGCGTTAATATTTATAACCCCCCGGATAACAGGATTAGCAGGACTAGAAAGAGCTGCTGTAATTTTTTTTCGCAGTGATGTTGATGAGAGGAGACAAGCAGCCCCCACGGGGACGCGTGGATGTTCCCGAGAGAAGAGTCCCCAGCGAGTCAATCCTGTCACAGCGATCAAGGACAGTTCCTTCTTGGCAAAACCCTTGGCTCTTACCTGCTGAGCACTTTTGTCTCTTCTTACACACCCGCAACCAAACGATTTTCAGCCCCTTTAAAGCCCACAGCCGCAGAGCCGGGTCTCCGCTGGGCTTGTTCTCCTGCTTTCTGTCGGGATATCTGAACCCTGAGAGCCAGCCTGACAATTGATGTCAGGCAAGTGCATGTATGCTTTTAATGATGTCCTGAAGAGGGGATCTGCACGCAGAGGATCACCAGGGAATGTTTACCCTGTATCCCAGCGCAATGGGAGCTGAATGACAGGACCTCCATTAGCCTAAGTAAGCATTGTAGGGGACCCGATATTGCATTCCCAGTAGTAACTGTTGGAATCGCTTCTCCATTCCCCCTAAATCCCCCTTAACTAGAGTTCAAACATCTTTCCAGTAAAAGGGTGCTTCGTAAAGCTCATTTCGGTTCAAGCAATATCAAAGCACTTGCTTTGAAACTCCTTTCTCCTTCCCATGAGACGAGGATAAGCTGGTCCTGGTCCTGAGGCAGCGGTCGGTCTTACATCTTTGGTAGAGCCGTCCCGGTCACCGGCGGTGCACAGAGGAATCAATCTGACTGCACGCACTGATAACGCTGGATACATGGCGCAAAATACCGTGAAATACATCTAAACACACCCGTACACCCGACACCGCTGAATACCTTTCTTTGATCAGGGTTTCCCTGGGGACGGACGTCGGGGATTGTTTTGCTTTTGTCTTGGGAGGCTGGAAGAGGTTAGGGGCTGTGTCTTCACCCTCCCACACCATAGACGATCTCTAAATAAACAGTCTGCCCCTGGCAATCCCCGGCAGTGTTAGACACACGCAGGTTGAATCGGATCGATTTTCTTTGGCACACGAGTTGGGCGCACAGCTCGTTTGGGGGCGGCTGGCCGTTACTCTTGCACCGCCTTCTTAAAGCCCAATCTTCGCCTTTGTCATGCGTTGTTACCGCTCTCGCTTTGGGGCTAATTAGTCTCCCATTTCTAAGGGGATTTCAAAGCCCATCGGATCAAAGGAGGCGGGTGGGGGTGGCCGAAGAATCCCGCTCCGTGAAAATCCTACCGATCTGCCTACACCACCCGCAAACATTTCCGACCGCTGGCGGGGATCTGCCGTCATTCCCAAGGCGGTGAGCGCACTGCGCATCCCCTCGTCCTAGGAAAGGTGCCGCCGAGAAAGACGCTTTTCCATCCTTGCCTCCGCCCCCTCCCCGGCCCCGCGGGCTGTCCGAGGCGGGGGCGGGCCGGGCGCTGGCTGCGCAGAGGGGTGCGGAAGGTGCGAGGGAGCGGAACTACGTTGGACAGCTCCGGAGCGGGGACCGGCAGCCCGGCAAAGGGGGCACCTCCCCTCCCCACCCTTCCTCCAGGCCGACAACCCAGCGACCTCTCTCCGTCCTGTCACCGCTGAGGCAGTGATCGGCGGCGTGGTGCCTTCTTTAAAGCACTAATGATTTAATGACGCGGCTAAGGCTCTATAAAGAGCAAATATCTGGGAGGTTGCTTCTAGTCTTACTAGCGCTAAGTGGTTCCTTAGCGAACAGGGAGAGTGTCGCTCAGAGATGTGTTTGTTTATGATGCATCTCGTTCATCAAAACACCTGGTGAATGAACTCATAAAGCAAAGAGGAGCTGTGAAGCACCTGTTAAGAGAAGTGTTGACTAGAGAGCATCCTAAAGTAAGAGCAAGTTGAAGATCTCTAAATGTTAAGTGTTTATTAAAAAAGATTCGGTGGACAAAAGATTAGAGAAATATTTATGATCGATCCCCAGAGGAATGTAACTTATTTGAGCTCCTTTTAGATGAGGTGGCAAGTATTTGGTTTAGAGACGTGGAGGTATAAATTAAGGACAAATGCCAGCAACGCTGTGTCACCACAGGGCGCAAAATTATCGGGGAAATACAAATACTTCAGATAAAGAAATAAATGAATGGAGAAATGTAAATTCGCCAGTTTTGTGTCATCCCGTCGCGTGGGAAACCGGTGTTTAGCAGAGTAGAGAGCAGCCTTTCACCACGGTCTCTTTAGAAAGAAACTCTTGCTCACATCTCTAGGTTCAGATATTTGCAGGACACAAGCTACAAAGACATCTGGAATCAGAAGCATTTTATATTGCAACAACTTAAAGGGAGAAGATTGTTGAATCAGTATTGCACGACAAAGTGATATAACATAAAACACAAAAGATTAATGCAGGGTGTGCCTGTCACCAAATCCTTAAAGGAAGCATTAAAGCCAGGACTAAGCCAGAACTGGGAAGTCCTAGCAGAGAATGAAGACTTGTAGCCAAGGTGAATGCTCCTGTCAAACTGTGGTTCTTGTTTTCTTTTGTTTGTTTGTTTAGTTTTTTTTTTTTAAATTGCTTTTTTGTTTCCTGGTGGTTTTTTCCCCTACCTCTTATTTTTTTGCTAAAATATTGATTTTTCTCTTATATTAATTATTTTAATTTATGTATAATATGCTCAATGAACTGTGATTTGAGGTATGTTTTTGAACATTTTTTTCATATTTGGCTACTTTTATCACATTGGGGAAAGTATGGAGTTGAGGAAATGAATAATAAATATCCATGCTGCAGGGGATAGGTTTCCAGTGCATAGACAATGCAACAGTGTAGGGGAAGCAGGGTGAACTCTCATGAGAGGCTGCTTTATACTCTGAAATCTTCTCAGATCACATTAGGTGCTCAAATATGTGTTCTAGATTCATTTTAACTAAGAATACAGTTTGTTCTATGATTGTTTACTTTCCTTCTCCCACCTCTTACCCATCTTTTCATTTCACTTGTTTATCACTAAAAAATTGCTCACAAGATGCTTACAGATGCTGAGCACTGGTGGCCACATCTTCAAGCCACTCTGCAACTATTTGCATATTTTTTTTTCATAAATATCTATTATATTATTCTTGATAATTTTGAAAATCAATGTCTCTTAACAAGTCTTCCTGTACAATAAATCCAATGTCATTTGTGTTAACAGGTATGAGGAGAATGTGTGTTCTAATTCACTGTACTTCTATGGAAATAGATTTACTCCTTTTATAACCCTGCATGCAGACTCCCTGTGCTGGCAATTTTCCGCATTATCACACAGGAAAAGACAGCCACTCTGATGACTTAGCATTACTGACTGAGAAGATATAGATTTTAACAGTGACCTGTGCTTTACTGGAAAATTCACTGGAAGTCAGTGGTGATCCTGGGATACTGAAATAAGGGGGCACTGTCCATCAAACATGACTCTCTAAGCAAAGAGCTGAAAGTTGCTGTCTGCTCTAGAAACCACAAAAAGTTAGATATGCAACTGAAAAAAAAAAAAAAGGGTCTATACACTTTTCTTGTAAAATGGGAAAAATATTATCTCCTTTAATTGATCCATTAAGAGCAGAGAGTTGCTATCATTCTCAAACCCTGGCCTGAGTAACAGAAACAGATTTAGTGTGTAGCAGGCTAATGCTGTCTCTCAGCTTTCTGGAGTTGCAACTGTCTGGTCTTGTTGTTAAACCTTAAAATTACGGTAATGTCCATGGATCAGGACGTTATTCCCTCATAAAGCAGGGCAGTTCCTGTCCCATTGAGCTCACGGTTTGCATTCCTGACAGACCAGACCAGATCAGTGCATTATGTATGTGTGGAGACAGGGCAAACTTGCAAGGGAATGGACAGTTTGGAAAATATCTTAGCTTGACACTTGCTCAATCAGTGGTGGAGAGGAAGGGGCTATGAGCACCACTGATGAATTGAATTGAAATACAAAAAGAAAGTTTTTAAGTAAAGCTAGCTGAAGACTGGTTATTTTGATACTAGAAGAATGTAGTAGTATTCAGATGAAAGCAGAGGACAATGCGATTGAATGTGGTATCACTGGATGTATAAAGATGTCTCAATGCATTATGAGATTATATAGGCAGGGAGCAATGGACTGTGACAGAGCTGGTGTTCAAAGAGTTCATGTCTGAGTCATTTACAAAGCTGAAGGAGGCCAAATGAAAAGTATTAGATTAATTAGTCAGTACTGTTTCCAATGGCTTGCAACAGAACCAGAAAGGAGGAGAATGCTGAAGTCAAAATCAAAGCTAATGTAGAGCAGAGGAAGCAGTGCCTTGATGGTTGAAGCTGCTGGGAAAGCCTTTGATACGTAGGAGACAGATAAACTGTACGGAGAAGAGGACAGGGTTTACCACACTGGGAGACTAATTGACTCCATCAGTTAAGGAAAAATAAAATGAATACTAGAAATGTGCTCATACTCTCTAACTGCTGGCTCTTATCCAAGTGCCAGTTATCATGGAGACTGAGTCCTGCAGAGATGTGAGCACCTGTAGTGGACTCCACAGTCCACTTGAAGTCTGTCTCACCTGACAGACTGTCTAAGGAGCTTGGGGATGCTAGCTTCTAACTCAGCTAGCTTCAGTCCTGTGGGATGAACTTGGGTCCTGGAATTAGCAGTTTATGAACAAACACTAGAAAAAATCCAGTAATATATGTATCCAGAGTATGTGGGCAAAGACAACTGGATATATTTGGGTGCAGCGACTAAAATCTGAGTTTGCAAGAATTCTCTGCAACATTTTTTTCCCCAAATACCTTACCTGTATAAGCAGGATAAGAATTAACTCTATTGCATACATCAATGATATATATATGAGAACCCTCTGCTCACAAAGCAGGTGAATTATTACCAGTCCAGTGTAGGGACTAGTTCTGTTCTTAAAATCAGAACATATCCAGTGAAGCCAGAGAATCACAGTCTGGTCCCAGCAGTAATTTTAAACACTGATCCTACATGCATCTGACTGTAGGAATACATCCCTGTGTCACAGCTTGTCTTTAATAGGACTCTAATTTGAATTCAATCACCTACTTAGAAAAATCAGGTTTCACAACTTGGCTCTCCCTGAAAAAAAGGTGACAATCATTGTTCTTGACACAGGAAATCATTAACAAAACTCAATATTTTGTGCAAAACCTAATAAAACTAGGTACATTCTGCCAGTAAAGTGCAATTAATTTCTATTTTCAGTTGTATTATACACCATTTGGAGACTTTAAAGAAGTAATTGTTGATATTTTCCCATACGGGATGAAATGGCAAAGAAAAAGGTTGAAAGTGTGATTTTGGGTAAATCATAGACAAATGAAGTGAATAGCTGCCATTAGTGTGAGATGTGATTCATCATGCTTGTAAAGTTTTATGAATGATATTTTTTTTCTCTTAATCATAACCTTAGATGTGTGAGGGATTGAGAACAGGACCTGTATTAAGGTTGGAATGTCAACTTTAAATTTGAATTTTGTGGATTTTTGTCAGTGTGCATGAAAAAATGTTGTTTAAAGGTAGGTTCTTTCATCTTGATTTTGCTATATAAATATTGTCTGTGGAAGTGGAATGCTGTGAAAATGTGTATTGTTTACCTAGGAATCTCGATTCTTTTTCTAAATCTTTACTATAATTAATTTTTTATTATGTAATTATGTACTAGAGATATTAATTAATGTTTTTTTCTCTTCCTCTTTTCACAATTTGTGATATGCAGGGAAATTTCAGGCTGAAAGCACTAGTTACTAAAATATTTTACTTTTATTTCAGCAGTATAAATGTATGTATGATGGTGGTCCAAGATTAATTAATTGCCAGAATCCTGCACATAGTCTCCATTTTTATTTGTTGGGATCACCCTGGGTCAAATGAGCCACATTGTCTTTTGATCTACCCATCTTTGGAACTTCTGGTACTGACAGTACACATGCCAGGTAGGATCTTCTAGCTTTTGTTTTGTTTAATTTTTTCAGAATCTGGACATTACCTGCTTCATTTTATAGAATCTGGAATTGCCAGCTGATTTTTTGTAGTTTACAGGTTCATCTCCTGCAACTAGTAAGGAGGCCTATGCTGAAACTCATGTCTAAAGAATGGGTCCCCTTTGCCAAGCTCCTCAACCATCCACCACCTTCCTAGCTTCTGGCTTGGTTTTTCTCCTAAAGATACAGAATTTCTTTCCTTGTTACTCCTGAAAGCCCTCTTAAGAGTCTGTGACTTTGTGCATATTTTTGGCAACCCTGTCCACAGCAGGGGGGTTGAAACTAGATGATCTTTAAGGTCGTTTTCAACCCAGGCTATTCTATGATTTCATAATTCTATGATATTTATGAAAATAGTTTCCAATGACAGTATCACATAGCATCATTCCCACTGAATTTAATTTCATTCCTATTCAACACATTAGAAGCTACTAATATAATGAATAGGGCTTTCTTATATATATTTATATATATATTATATTTATAGCCTAGATGGAGAAGAGGAAGCAGAAGATATGACTACACACTGTCTTGCTGGCGCTTGCAGGGAGGGAAGGTGATCCCTTTCCTACTGCACCAGTAGGGCTGGAGAGAGACCTAGAGCTAGTTCTGGGAAGGTTAAAACATGCAGATGAAGCCCAGAGCTCTTGGAATTGAAAATAGTTTTAATTTTTCAAATTCCAAATTCTGTCCAGTGAAAGGAAAATATAGGCAGGCTGAACCTAGAAGTTATAGCAACTGTTGTAGTGCTGCTCGGTGGACACAATGGTTTGGGGGCACAATAGTAAATAAACTGGTACATAAGTAGTACATTTTAAAAACAAACAGTAAATAAAAAATGCACCCAAGTGAATGTTCAAGTCTAGGGAGTGAAGTATGAGGACTCATACTCCACCTATTCTGTAAACTTACTGATCTCAACAGAATTTCTTCATGTCCTGTCCCTCAGGTTATCTTTCCTCCACATTTGCCCAACTTCAGGAACTGCTGAATAGCAGTCTCATCTTCCTTTAGAGATTTTCCCCTGCCTAACGATGGGGAAAAAACAGTTTAAATTTGCTTGCACAAAGGGCATGGTGAATCACAGACAACTTCATCCTTGCATTTAAAATAGCCCCACACCACAAGTGCAATTACCTAAGTACTTGAAAAAGGACCGGCAATTATTTACTGCTACCCGTGTAGATACAGGGTCCTGGCTATGGCATGTTTTGCTAATATTAGAGTAAGTGAATTGTAGAGAGTAATATTATTCTGTTACTCTATCTTTTCATATTGGTTTCCATTCAAACATGATGTAGAACAGTCTGAACTGCAAGTACAGGCATATATGTAATACACATACAAAATGTGTAAGTATATCCATTTGTGAAGGGGTAAGCTGAAGAGAAGGAGGTTCAATTATTTGCATTGGATTGCCAAAATACATTAGTTGCAAAGCTAAGAACAAACGCACTGTCTTTGGTCTACTAGCTTAATTCGTTAATTGCGCGATAATCCTGGCTCACAAACTCAGGGAAAGTCAAATCACTCACTTTTGCTTTCAAAGCTAAACCTCTCTAGGATTATCTCATTTGTGAGACCAGATCCAGAGAAAATAAGTTGGGAATGGAACAATTCCTTTTAATTTTATCTCCAGAAAGACTGAAAAATTAGGCAAATCTTTTTTCTTTTCTGCTTTTCAGAAAAAAAAAAAGGGAGACATATAAATCTAATTTTACTTATCTCAGGTAGAAAATCAGAACTATGAATTGAAATCTTGATATACAGTAGTACACAGTATTCATTTAGATGGAGTGTCCTAGGATGTTAAAGATTAGCCATGGTGGTTTTGGTTTAGTCTTTATTGCTATGAGAGATTTTTTCCAGGATTTCTTGACTCATTTCTCTAAGCCTGCGTTGAAAGGGAGTTTCTTAATGCATTCTGAAGCAATCACATAATTTGTAATTTTTTTTTCACTTACTGTTTAGTACTAGAGTTAAGTTCTTCATAATATTTTAAACAACACCTTTTAATTGCATTGTGCATTTTTGAAAGTATTGGTATTATTTTATTTATTATTCAAAGACAAAAAATGCAAGGATGTCTTAAAGAAACTGGGAGAACAGGGAGTTCTAGTTAATAGCCTTTTTAATATTTAAAACCATTATCAACAATTAAACTAAAATTAATAATTGCATTAAAACAACTGTAGATCTAGGTAGTTGCATAAAGTTACTAAGGGACACATTTAACCCAATGCTCTTTCCAGTGACAATGGATTCAGGAAACTTTCCCACTGGCCATATGCACATTAGGCCTTTTTAAAAGGAGTTCTACTCAGAGGGATGAAAATGAACAAAAAACTTACAATACCATTCTGCAACTAAAACCACAAGTGCTAGGTTTTCAGTCAGTGATAGAACTAATTACTGTATGGCCTGTTTCAAGATTAACAGCCAATCTAGGACAAAAAAGGAACTTAAGAGGGCAAGAAGTCAAAAGTTTAAAAATAAGCATCATTTTTTTTCGCAGAAAAGAAGAAGGTCCAGTGAGTCCCTTAAAGAACTTGGAATTTTTAGACTTTATCTGTCACTGTTTCCCATTTTACTTTTCATGTTTCCTAAGCAGACCACTTACAGAAAAGCACCATGAAGCTGCTGGACCCCTTTCAGTTCTCCAGTCTATGGAAATCCTTCCTCATTTCAACTTCACAAGTCAGAAAGTGATGACTAGAACATCAAGGACCAGTGTAGCCTTATGCATCCACTTGACCAATCTAAGACCTCTCACTAACTCTCCTTTTGGGTAAACAAGGATCTTCCTGATGAATTAATGCACAAAAGGAACATACAAGAAGTGGAATGAAAACAGTTGAAAAAGCATGATTATGGTACTTTTCTTTTGTATTTAGGGACAAGAATGTGAAGACCAATATCTAATCAGAGCTAAAAGTAGGCAGGGACATAAAAGCTGATGAGAGAAGCCTCTTCAGGTATCTTAGCTGGAAAATAAAGTTCAGGAAAAATGAGTTTGATGAGGCAGACAACCAAGTGAGTGATGATACAGAAAAGACTGAAGTAGACTTCATCTTTTTTGTCTCAGTTTTCACAGGCAAAACCTGATCCCACACCTCTGTGTGTGTGCAGTTTGGTAAAGAGGGAAAGCCAATATTGCAGTAGAAACAGGATAATCGTTACTGAGAGAACTTTAGAAATGGTGGAGTTGGATGGGATTCACCCAAGGCCACTGAAAGATCTAGCTGCAGTGATTGCAAGGTTGCTGTCTCTGAAGAAAACTGGTTTTCAGGGAAGATCCTTTACAAGCAAAAAAAGGCTAACACTATGCTCATCTTTAAGAAAAGTGATAGGAGGATTTGGGGACTTATAGACCATCTTAATTCCCATAAAGATCATAAAGCATATCCCCTTGGAATTCGTCTCCAAACACATGAAAGCAATGAGGAATAACCAGCACAGACTTTGCAATGACCAGCTTGATTGCCTGCTATCATGAGGTGCACGTTGAGTGGGCAGGAGGAAGGCAATGGTCTTCAGGATGGCTTTTTTGCAGTGTCTCCAAAAGAACTCTCTGTGGAAGCTGAGGAAGTATAAACTGGAAGAACAGTTTCTTAAATGGAGTGAAAATTGGCTTTACCACGACAGCAAAAGGGTAGTAAAATAAATAATTTGAGTTCCAGTTGGTAACGGGCAAAGTGCCCTATGATCTGGTGGGACTCATATTGTTCAGCATTTCCATCAAAAACTGAGATGGTGACACAGAATATATCTTCAGGTAAATCTGTGGATAGTACTAGTTAGGAGGAATGACTGACAGGAAGAGTGGGAAAACCATAATTCAAAGGGTTCTTGAGAACTGGACCAACATAAACATCATAAAGATCCTGGGCCTAGGGCAGAACAACCTCATGTACCAGTACCGTCTGGGAAATGAATAAAGTTCTCTGAAGAGGACAGGGTTGTGACAGATGACAGGTAGAATATAAACCAGTATTGCAAATTTCATATAAGGTAAACCATGTATTGGACTATGTTAGGGGGATCATGGGAGCAAGCCAAATGAAGTTATTATTGTCCTCTGCTTGGTACTGATGAATCGGTATAAGGAAAACAAAGTCTAATTTGGAGCCCTGTAGTACCTTGTTGGATGCTGAGAAACAAGAGTTCACAGTGGTGCACTTTGAAGATAACCATGAAGAAAGATTGAAGAAGCTGTACCTGTTTAGTCTGACAACGAAGAGGCTAAGGAATTATCTATTAGCAGCCTAGCATCCTGTAACGACTAGAAGGGGAGATGCAAGGATGACAAAAACATCTTAATTATGATGGACAGGTATCAGGTAGTACAACACTGGAACAGGCTGCCCAGAGAAGACAGGGAGTCTTCATCCTTGAAAGTTTTCGAGACAGGACAGCACTAAGCCATGTCTGACCTGATCTAGTGCTAGCAAAAGTAAACTTTGTGTGGCAGAGACCCCCAAATGTCCCCTACAAGCAGCATTCCTAAGATCCTGCA
>VZTO01004805.1:39588-49615 GCA_013400615.1 Syrrhaptes paradoxus | reverse complement strand
TGTGATGAGAACTTGAAGTTATCAAGTGCTGAAGTGATTTTCTGGCTTGTGACTTCAGTTCTTCTTTAAAATTAAGTAATGAATGTAAAAGGCAGGGTGCTGTGTAGAAGGCTCACTACTCACAAACAAGCAAACAAAAAAAATCAATCAGTCAAATCATTAGCTATCCAAAAAACTAACCTGAAGACAGTATCTCTTTCAATGTCTCATTTGCAGAACTGTTCTACCAACCAGAACATAATTTCAGTGTTCAGATTCTCACCTTGGAACTTGTTCCTATTCTGTCACTTGTAGAGAACAGAGAACAAACATCTGCAATGTTACATTAAAAGAAAATATCAGCATAGAATTGTCTTAATGATTAGATGATATGTTACCTAAATGTAGACTGGAAACTCACTAATTTGTACTGTGAAGGGGAAGATATTTTCTGTTATGTATTTTCCTCTCTGCTTCTATTGTGCAGAATTCCAGACTGAACTGCAGTTTTTACAACACAGAGTNAGCCTAGCATCCTGTAACGACTAGAAGGGGAGATGCAAGGATGACAAAAACATCTTAATTATGATGGACATGTATCAGGTAGTACAACACTGGAACAGGCTGCCCAGAGAAGACAGGGAGTCTTCATCCTTGAAAGTTTTCGAGACAGGACAGCACTAAGCCATGTCTGACCTGATCTAGTGCTAGCAAAAGTAAACTTTGTGTGGCAGAGACCCCCAAATGTCCCCTACAAGCAGCATTCCTAAGATCCTGCAGTTCTTCAAATCTGGAGTTCTGAATCCTGATTCCTTTTTTCTTTGAAAGAGCACACTTCCTCCCAACAGGAGGGCATGGTGTGTCCTCTTATCCTTAGCTTCTGAAAAAGTTTCCACAGAGAGTTTGTTTAAGATAGATGGCAAATAAAAGCTCTTGACTGCATTTGTGGTCATGAGAAATTTGTGGTCATCTGAAAAAATATACACGAAATACAGCAGAATATTTTGATACAATGGGTCTGAGCTCTTTAGGTCCCCAAAAGGCAAAACACTTATTTGTGTTCATAGATACCCATACAGAAGTAGCGTAATTCATTTCAAATGTGATGAGAACTTGAAGTTATCAAGTGCTGAAGTGATTTTCTGGCTTGTGACTTCAGTTATTCTTTAAAATTAAATAATGAATGTAAAAGGTAGGGTGCTGTATAGAATGCTCACTACTCANTGGAAACTCACTAATTTGTACTGTGAAGGGGAAGATATTTTCTGTTATGTATTTTCCTCTCTGCTTCTATTGTGCAGAATTCCAGACTGAACTGCAGTTTTTACAACACAGAGTACTCCACATGCATGCAGTTTTGATTTCACAGGACTGTAAATAATTTTAAGTGTGTGCATTGCTTGTTGGTTTTAATCTTTTAGATGTATGAACCCTTGAATTTTTATCATGTTTTCGCAAATTTTGTTACAGGATTATACATCTTAAGAAATCGTATGCCTTTACTGTAACTCTCAGAAGAATTTATATCCTTAAGGCTTTCCTCTAGGATATCTTTTGACATTAAAAAGGTAAAATTATAAATAGATTCTATTCCTTTCAGATGTCTATTTTTTTTTCTTCCAAACACTAATTTAATTTGAAAGTTCACTTTGAAAATAAACAATAAATGAATGTGTTTTCAGAGAAAATGCTTTCTCTTTGTTAAAATAAAAGCAGACTTCTGGTTTCTAAATTATTATCTTCTAATTGTTTACCTAATCACTAGTTTTGTGGAATTTCAAAATGGTATTTATTTGCCAATCAGGAAAATATGTTACTGACAGAAATCTCTCTTTTTGCACATGTATATGCATGCCACTTGTTCTCTTTTATGTTTCATATGTATCATTTGCATCCACTTACAGACAATGCTATACATTCAAAGTATTGTAAATACAACAAGGATTTGTATTGTATGGTGCTTGTTATTTTATTTAATATCAAAACCAGTTTATTCCGTCAATGGGCTTATGTTCGAGCGAATACTACAGGTATTATGTTCATAGACATGAATATATATATACACACATAATATTCATTTGAACTCTACTGTTCCTGCTCCTTGCTATCATTCACAGTCTATTGATATAAAACAAGTTCTATCCATCCCTCCACCCAGATGGTTGACGTTACATGTGGTTGTATGAAAGCTCTGATATGAAATGCCTATGGCTTACTGGATTATCCGCTCCCCACATGTTTCAAATTAATAATAAAAAAGAAAGAAAAAAAGAACCAACGCAATCTTGCTACAAAAGAACAAGAGTTTATTGTATAACAGGATTGCAGATGTGGAAAGGTGCTCATAATAAGCCTACACTATTTTTGTTTCATTGTACATCTGGAATGCCAAAGGATCTTTAAGGCACTAGGAGCTCATACTAGACAGTCTTGGCTTTTTGATTAACTTAATATTCAGAGAAACCATTTTTGTAAACTCTGTGCCATTCATCATCATATTGTCATTTATGTAATCACAAAATGATTTACAAAGTCAAGATTTTTTTCAAATTTCTGAAACAATTTTAAGACTTCAAAGACCTTCAGATATAAACATCAAAGGGCAGCCCAAATCAGAGATTTCTGGCTCAGACAGTTTAGTTCATTTAATATCCTCTGGTTTTCTAAGGATTAAATTACAGCATATAAAATTCTTGGAATCCATCTAAGGAAGCTGTACTGTATATTTATTATTTATTACAGTATGGCTTTTTTTTTTTGTGGGGCAAAGGACTTTGCAGTAGAGAAGATGCCATCTTTTCAATTTATCAAACCAGCAGCAAATTCTTGTGAAATATTAGAGGTACAATGATCTAATCCTACTGGGAATGGAGAGATGTGTTAACTGAGGAAATATTTGCACATGAGCTCAGGATGAAATACAGTTCCTTCCTTGTAATCAGCCTGTTACAGAAGGGTGCTTATATGCATTTAATAAGAATATTCCATGGAAAAGTAAGACAAGGCAAGAATGAAATAATTTATTCACAGGAAGGATAATTTCAGTTCAGAAACATAAGCAACAAAATGCACGGTTTCTAAGTCAAAAGCCATAGTTCCTTTATATTTACATTTCTCCTCTCTCTTTTAGGAAGATAGTGAGACTATATATAGAACAGTCACATCAGACCTTGAATGTAGAATTACTATTCAAGATAAACCTCCAGGCAAAAAAACCCCAATAAACAGGAACAAATGCTTGACTTTTTACCAAGACTTTTATCTTTCAGAGATTTCAGTGCAAAACTCTAAATTGCATGGCTGTGTATAATCACTGGAGCTCAATTACATAATTCTCTTTGCTTATATCCACTGAACTTTATTTTATATAAATACTTTGCAAAAAAATTTGCTTGCCTTGTGTGAGGATGTGAGAAGAAGACAAGGGGAACATGTACCATGCTGATATAGCCCTGCTGCCAGCATGAAGGACACCCTGCTCACCAGTTCTTATTTCTGTCCAACATTTATAGTCACAAGTGCCATTGATGAAGCTTTATACCTAACCACTCAGAGAAGAGCTCAGAGAAAACAATCTGGTATGCAAGAGAGAGATACAGCTACATCCACCTCTGTACAGTTAATTCAACTGAGACAAATATAGTTAACATTTTTAGACCTGGAATTGCTCTGACTCTGATCCCTTAATGTATTTGCAAGCTGCCCATCATGATGCACTATACAGAGTAGGTAACTTATAGAGAGGTATAAAAGCACTTTTGTCAATGGCTTGCATTTGATATAGTTTAGCTTGTGTTTGTGTTAGGAGAGGCTCTTGAGAAAGGAGGCGAGGAAGGGGACGAAAGCTTCTCTCAGCCTCCATCAGGACTGGATTAAACCCAGGAAAGACAACCAGGGCCCTAGAACGTTCAGGGCTGAATACAAGGAGCAGCCAAAGAAGCAGCCTAGGAATAAAAGCTTAATTTTAGCAGACTTTTGAAGATGAATTTTAACTTAAGTAGAGGCTTGGATTTTCCTTTCATTGCTACCACATAACTGTTAGAAAGAAGCTAGAGACTTTGATATCTAATTGAGTTAAGAAAATTGTAGAGGTAGGGTTACAATCTCCTAGCATTTGAATAAATTCTTGTCCCAGTGTTAGTACAGGGAGCTTTACTGAGGGATTTATTCTGTTCCAGTATGTATCTCTGTTTGCATGTATTTGGACAAGATGTGTGTCTGCTGAAAGGGTTGTGGCTCTGTGAGGATTCTTTGAAAAAGGGGTTATAATTTTGGTGGACTGGAGCTTTGTAAAAAGTTTGGCTGGATTCAAAATGGACATACAGACTTTTAAATAAACAGGATTTTGATCACATTGCGATCTGTCATTCCTCAGAATATCATCCAAGGGGAACAAGAAGCCTTAACAGGCTTTATGTTTCCTGAGACAAGGGCCATTTTTATGTGTTTTGTTCAGTGCCTCTATGCAGTCAGGCTCAAGTTCTGCCTTCAGGCATTGTTAAAATAAAAATGTTATGTTAAAAATCGTGTCATATTTGCCCTACTCCGGTGAATAAAAGAAATATTATTTTAGGTTTAACAGTCAAAGATTTCCACCACCTGGTAGCATCCCCAGAAGATGCAACACTCTCTCACACTCACACTCACTCACACTCACACACACTCATTCTCTCTACTCTTACCTTGCAGGCATCTTTCCTTTCTTTAGGTTCCCTACAGCTGACACTTGCTCCTGTATATATTCCCTTTATGCCCTAGGCAGCAGCAGCCTACCTCATTCATCTCTGTATTTTCCCCTAGCTCTGGTTCTGCACATCGGTGTATTTGCATACTAGTCCCTGCCCTGGAGGTCCTTTTTCTTACAATATAAGTGATTTCATTTACTCCTCATGGGCATACAGACACCAATTTGAATTCAATGAGAATTTGGGCTTGAGCAGAACTTGGCCATATGATTTAGTTTTAGGTTCTTAATTTGTCTGATCAGTCAGCAAATGTTGCAAAATATTAGTTTGGAGTTAACTTAAATGCCCCCTACCAATTTTTTGTGGGCTCCCTAGTCAGCCAACAAAAGAAGAAAATCTGTTATTCATAGATACCTACACAAAAAATTATGTAATCTCAAAAAAGCAGCTTATAATAGTTCACTAATAATAGTAGTACACATGGATGGTGCTCTCAGGAGATTTATTCTGAAAGACTATAGGAAGGATTTTGACTTGTGAGTTGCTGGTATGATTGCTTGGACCTTTCATGATACCTTAGTGGAGGAGGAGATGGAAAAATCTCTAGAAGAGGCTCCTGTGGCAAGACATGATCTCTCATGTGCCTACTTGAAGGCTGACCCCAAGATGAGCAGAGGTGTGCAACATGACATTCATCTGAGAGAATGGCAGATCTGAAACCATGAGGGCTGAAGGGGTAAGACTGTTCTATTTTAAAGTTTTCCCACGCATGGTCCTTTTTCCTATGCAGCTATTTAGTCCAATTTAAAAATGTGGGCTTTGGCTGTTTATTGAGAAAACCACATGGCCAGTTGAACTGTGTTAGATTCATTTAATTGGAGCTTAACTTATCTGTAAGATGATCCTTTACAATATAAAATGATTTCCACCCTGTTGATTAATTGACCCTATTGAAGAAATGGCTTATGCAGAGTTCAAACACCATTGTTATGAATACAAACAGTATCAATGGGCTGAGCAGTAGTGAGGTCCTGTATGATATGTGTATTCCCTGTTCCTAGTGACTTCAGTGAGCATTAACTGGCACTTGAGAGATGAACAGCAACCTGTGGACCTAAACCTACATGTACTGGAAAAACTCTTCAGTTGGTAAAAATTTGCATGTGCCAACTTCCATCTGTCGAATGGTTGGTCTAATATATGGAGTCCTCATGCCTCAAAACTATGTGTAAAGCTTGGAATAATAAAATCAGTGCTTCTTAAGGGCATAAACAGAATCCACGTTTTGTTAAATTAGTCACCTAATGATTGAATCATATTTTAAAGGAGTCCATTCTAGTTCATCTTTGTTGGCATGAACTCTTTAAAATATGGAACTTTTGAAGAGGCCTTGGCTTCTCTAGTACATGCCAGATGATCACCATGGCTATCCCTCTAATTTCTCTCATTCCAGATAGTTTAACAAACAGAAGTGATGGATATGCATGGTGATAGTTAAGTTTCATGTTTCAGTAGTCAGGCTGTTCACCCTTCATGTCTTGAAAGTCCTGGGAATTTAAACCTGACCTCCAAAAGATTAACTTTTGGACTTCCCTTTAGATCATGTATCATGTAAGTACAAAAATTATATCGTTGCTTGTAAAGTCTGTGCCAAATTACAAAACTTTTAACTTACAGAAAGGATTAACCAATCCTTTCTGCTTCTTTTATTTTCTTGTCTCAATGGCTCTGCAGGGATTGCTGCAGTCTCATTATTTGTGAGACATGATACAGTATGGGACATGATAGAAAAAAGTTAAGGACACCCTTGATAATTGCCCTAGGCAATGCTATCTACGTCTCAGGCAGTTCATATGGTAATTGTGTTTATGTGAGCTTACCCTGGAACTATAAATCTCATCTCTTGAAATGAAGGGGGTTTTGGGGTGTTTTGGGCTAGCTTTTTCTGCTGCTTCAGTTATGACATTATATCCATATAAATAAAAATGGTTTGCTAGCAAAGTAAGATGCAACCTAGCTAGCTGTAACATAAAATGTATGTTTATAATTCTAAGCCAAGTAAGTAATTTTTAATAATGTATCACATAAAAGATATTTATAGTCGTACTCCAACAGTGTCAAGATTCCACAAGATGAGCATGATATTGCTTGTCAAGTGATATCTATATGCTTTTTTTCAGACTGATAAATATAAACATGGAAATAGAAATGTGTTCTTGACATAGAAAGAGTATTGCTTTAGAAGCCTATCCATCTTTCTTAATATAAAATATCTGGGGAAGTTAGCATGGGACTTGAGCCATTTGGAAACCTGACTAGGTCTTGATTCAGTGCTTCCCTCTTTTCCGTAAATAGTGGAAAAAGGTAATTCTCAGCACATCATCTGCACTCTAATTACAGACTACGATACTAAGAAATAAGATAATAATAGAGGCTGTCAGCCACAGCACTTTCTGGTGAGCCACTGCTGCCATATTTTCCCCCAAATATGACTGACATTCTTCCTTTAACCCTCCCACCCCTTAACCTTTATGTGTGTTGGCACAGTGGCATATTTTCATTGCTAAGCACTAGGAGAGAGCGAGCCATGGGAATCTTTAGCTATAATTTGTACTGAATGCTTTGAGGCTTTCCTTCAGCATGAACAAACAGTGGAATTTTTAGCTCACACATTGGCATTATTGATGATGCTGTATTTGGCTTTTGGTATGTTTGAAGGCCAGTGTCTGCTGAGTGATGGCTAAATAACAGAATCACTAGCTTGTAATTTATAAATGTTTAAACACATATTCACCATTATTAGGACAAGGTACACTTCCTGTGTCTTCAGGGAATGGCACTTTATCTCAAGTTAATTTGGTCCCAGATCTTCAAAGTGTCCTTGTAAATTAAAACTATTCTAATTAGAGCTGATTGAAAAATTAGCATGGAGCTTACATTTATGAATAGTGTGATTTGACTGGAAATCCATTACAATGCTGGAGGTGTCAAGTTCTTCTAGACAGCAGTGCTAAGTGAAGACAGGAATTCTGCCATCCCACACAAATTTATGCTGCTTTATATTTTGTTTTAATCTGAAAATGAAGATATCTATTTTATTATCTGTTCTTCCTTATGCATATTATTTCTGCCTCACAGACTTTTATTTCTCTCAGGTTAGCACTTACTCAACATTTTATTCTTTATACTAAAATGAAAGACCCTGAAAGAATTAATAATAACATTAACAAATTGGAAGTGGAACTCAACTGATGATACATCTTCTCATTTTGCCCTTTCTGTTAGGTCTGTCTCCAGGCCCAGGAGGATGCCAATTCACCATCTATGATTTGTTCTTACATGGAAGCTTTTGTTTGCAACACCGAAGCACAGACATTATTTCTTTTCTTCCTTTCATTTTTTTTAATCTATTGTTTACCAGAAGGAAAAAATATAACAATGACTAATGTAATTTCAAGTAGACTATGTACGAGAATAAGTATTTGGGGTAATAATGGACTGATTGGTAATGGGACATATTTACATACAGTCTATTACATTTTTGACAAGCTGTATGGGTAAATAGCTGTTGTTACTCTCTGAACAGATGATTGAAATATTTTGGGCAGTACACTTTCAGAAAGGAAAGAATAAATTATCTATGTAGGGACAACTTTTTTTCACTAATGCGTACGCTTTTGTAAGAATTAGAGGTATAGGAACAATCTCCCAAATATTCAGCCACTGTTTGATTATAACACATAAAGGAAAAATGTTAATCCATTCACCTTCAATCATTATTATTAATGAATTATCATTATTAATTTCATATTGACATGGAAAGGTTTCACTGAACATTTAGGAGATTCTAAGTGTGAACTTGCTGTTTAGAAGTCCGAGGGAAAGGACAGGAGAATATTAAGGATGAAATTGTTGCTTTGCCGGTTTCACAGCTTAAGAGTGTTTTCTTCTGCCTCATAAATATGAGAGGTAAAACCCCAACACTGGGCTGTTCTAAAGTATAGATGATAATGTCCGTAGATTAGAGGGAGAGGGGCGCATAAAAACACCAAATTCAAATACTTGCCTGAATAAACAGGCATGTATTCATGTAAAAAAGTTATAAAATATTCTCTCTAAAGCATAAGCAGAAGTAGTTTGAAACTTATTTTTCTCAAGATAAATTACAGGTTGTCAGTAAAATCCTCAAGCTTTTCATTCTGTTTTGCTTCAGTACAGTTTTGTTTACTTTTTCTGGAGATAGCAAGCTTGTTATTGGTTTCCAAATGAGCCCCTCATAATTTTGAGACTTGAAACATCATAATGCATTTTGAGTTTTCTTTTATTTGGCTCCATATACTGGACTCTTAAAAATTTTTTTGTTTCTAATACTAAATTTTTTTTCCTAGAACCACAAATGAGCAGAATAAA
Organism: Syrrhaptes paradoxus; assembly: GCA_013400615.1. Lineage (NCBI taxonomy): Eukaryota > Metazoa > Chordata > Aves > Pterocliformes > Pteroclidae > Syrrhaptes > Syrrhaptes paradoxus. The sequence goes on along the minus strand of VZTO01004805.1, from coordinate 40,541 downwards.
ATTCTCACTTTCTCATGTATTGTTAGGCACAGGGTCTTTAAGGAAACTAGTACACAGTCTAAGACTCAAGAGACAATCTCAATGGTCAGCCAAATTAACCAGGAAATCCATGTTATGCCTTCTTAGTGAAGACAGTCTTAAAGAATTTGTATGCCGATACATTGGTAGAAAGTATTAGTAGTGTATGTGCCCCTTGGTGATTAACACTGCAGAGAATGCAAAATAAATAGAAGTCCACTGACATATGTACTAGATCATATCCTTTTGACTGAAATGCACAGTGCTGAAGTGCGCACTGTGGAAACCAGATACTCTCTGCTCTAGCAGCTATTCTTTCAACATCACTGTGGCAGCTGTGTGCTGTCTGATTGCTGTGTCTGCCTGTAAGCTGTCATGTACTTGCACTTCACAGACAGCAAAAAGCTTATGTGGAGACCACATTTGCTCTGATAGGTGCTCACTAAGTGATGGGATTCCCATAGCTTCCAGAACTGAAGACTACACACTACTACTTTTGCCCTGTTTCAGGTCTGGCCTTTTGTAATAAGCACTTTTGGCCTGCAAGCAACTGACTCAGTGTTTTTTGCTGTGTTAGTGCTGTCCTCCTCTTGGTTCTTCTTCTGTCTATGTTAAGGCTTGTCCCCACAATGTCTCCTAGGAAACCTAGATTAAATACATATTTCATTCAAATGGAATGTTTAATTTGAATTAAAACCCACTGTTCAGGTCTCTGAAACACAGAATCACAGAATGTTAGGGATTGGAAGGGACCTCGAAAGATCATCTAGTCCAATCCCCCTGCCGGAGCAGGAACACCTAGATCAGATCCCACAGGAACGCATCCAGGCGGGCTTTGAATGTCTCCAGAGAAGGAGACTCCACCACCTCTCTGGGCAGCCTGTTCCAGTGCTCTGTCACCCTCACTGGAAAGAAGTTTTTTCTCATATTCAAGT
>VZTO01004805.1:0-39544 GCA_013400615.1 Syrrhaptes paradoxus | reverse complement strand
CCTTCTGATACACCCCAGGATGCCATTGGCCTTCTTGGCCACGAGGGCACAGTGCTGGCTCATGGTCATCCTGCTGTCCACCAGGACCCCCAGGTCCCTCTCCCCTACACTACTCTCCAACAGGTCAGTACCCAACTTATACTGGAACCTGGAGTTGTTCTTGCCCAGATGCAGGACTCTACACTTGCCCTGGTTAAATTGCCTATGTAGCTACTCATTGAATATGCTCTGCATTTTTTTTTTGTTGTTTGTTTTTTCCTTCTTTACCTTTCTCCCTTTTATTAATTTTTCTAGTGGTTTTGGCACTCTTTGACAACATGCCTTCCAGGAAGGGGTACATTTTTCCACTTCCTGGCAATTCACATGAAGAGCTCTTGTTCTGGGATTTCCCCAGGACTCTGCGTATTGAATGCTGAGGAAAGGTCTTCTGATTGACGTGTACTTAAACAACTTTCTGCTACACAATTTTTCCTGCTCATTGCATCAGCTGGAATTTTACTGCATTCTCTGTAAATGCTTTTTCTTGGATGTTCTGCTGTATACAATTAGAGTGTTTTTCTCCATATCAGATTCTATCTGTTTTGACTTTAACAGGACCATATTCTCCACTGATATCAAGTAATTGGTTACATTTGAATTTCTTTTTAACAAGAAAGACTTTTAACCCTATTCCACTTCTCTTGTGGAAGGATGCTTTGCTGTGTTAACTGAGCCTTCTTGCTTTATGTGTTATCTTAAGCAGTGTTCAGCAATTTTTTAGCTTTCTATTTTTGAGGCATGAGGCTAAAACCTTTGGCCTGCAGGTCATGATTGTTAAATAACTACAAGCTTATCTTTTAACTCACTAGGCAGAGATAATAAAGCAGGCACTGGATCTGTAACTCAGTAACTAACAGAACTACATAGGATCTCTACAATGATTTTTCATTCACTTGTCTCATGGGTTTGAGATGCTCCTACAAACCTCAGTAAGGCCAAAGGAGCTATGTGCTTTCTGCTTCTCCGTAAAAGACTTTATAAACTCTTTTTAAACTCACATGCTTGGCTGTTGGCAGACAGCTGTTGATTGTGCTCACTTTAAAGGAGTTTTCCTTGTTCCGAATCAAAGCATTTCAGATTATACCTCTTGTCTTCCCAAAGCTAGTGAGTATACTAGGATATGGACATATTACCCAGACTGCAAACAGTAGAAATGTGGTAGATTTGTGGAAACCTCTAGAAAAAAAATCCACATGAGGAACTGACGTTGAATGTTCTGTTTGGTGGTTGCAGACATCACAGTAGTGGTCAGACTATTAAGAATAATCCTAGAGTTGACGCTTACTAATTGTGTCAGTTTTTGGAAGCAACTTGTCTGAAATTGTACTAAAGGAGTGCAGGTAGAGGGTCTAAGCTTCATCTGAAGGAAACCTGCCAGTCTGTTCCAGGGAAAGGACCAACCAGCATGGTCCTGTGTTTTCTACAGGCTTCTTTAATTCACCTTAGTGGTTTTATAATCATGTAGTTTTTAACTTTGTTATGTGTTTGCATATATTTAAGATAGCATCTAGAAAAAGGATGAAACTTGCACTTTTAAAGGATAGCTTGTTTAGTGTGGTGTTAGATAAATTCGGTACAGCACTCACTGAAATCAGTTACAGCTTGGGCATCCTGTCCAGTAGGATTTGCAGTTATTCCTATATCCTGATTATGCATCTATACACGCATGCACTGAATAATTATTGAAGAGAGGAAAAGAAAAAAAGGGACTGCAAATTAAATAAGAAACTCACAGATCTATTAGAGATGGACCTGGAGAAAGTTAATACCTTTCTGCTTACTCTTCTTTGCTTAACTTCTCTTTTTCCCTTTCTCCCCTAATCTTTTTATTTTATTTTATTTTATTTTATTTTATTGAAAAGAAAGTACTAAGGAAGTTGAGCCCCAAATGCTGCAAATATTAAATATGCAGAATGGAATCTAAGCCAGAAGAGGTCAAGAAATTAAGAGAGATTTCTTCAATCTTAGGTCCCTTCCTTGGTCTCCTCTCAACAGTGTTTTGCATCTTTCTTCCCATACCACCCTTATCTTGGTTCCCTTGTGAAAATGAATTAAGATAGGACTTTCTGATAGGGAAATTGCTGGACGTCAGTTTACCTGTGCAATCTGATAACTTACTGAAATCAGTGTAGGAAATGTGTCTGTGCTCCTGGCCTAATTAGCTCATATCTGTAAGATAAATATTGGCGAATGCCCAGTGCTAAATGATCATGTAATCAAAGTCTCTATCATAATTCTGAGACACAAGGGACAAAGATAAGCGTCTAGCGTAAAGTGGACCAGAGAGAGAAAAAGGGTTAATCTTTTTGCATCACAGACCTATTCCACCAGTGCATTTTCATGAGCTAATCATGTCAGTACAGAGAAGGATTTGCACAGGGAAGGTGTTGTCTATCCATCAATCAGTCAGCAAAACCAAAACCATCCACCAAATATGAATTAGGTTCTTCCTGAATTGAATGGTTTTGCTTTGTTTTTGCTTTCATGTCCAGTGGAAACAAGATCATATGCTTTTATGTCCAAAATAAGAATGTTCCAGTCCACGACTGTGTGAAAATGAGATACATTATTTCACACAGTGTGATTTCTTTACACCTTCCCCCAGGCTAAAATATGGTACATTGCAATAGAAGTGCTTTAGCAGTTTGGCAAGCAAACGATGGAGTGACTTTAATTACAGCATAGATGGCAGTACTGTAGACATCATAGGTAATTAAGTTCAATACGAGATGTTCATTACTGAGTGAAAACAGTGGTCTGATCCAGCTGACTCAGAAGTTCATACCAATGCTTGCTTCATTTCTTTGTTAGCACACGTATACAAATATTCAGTGCTTTGAACAGTAGAGGCAGTTAAGTTCTCTTCCACCTTGTTGATTCCACATTTTTAATATTGCCTTTATGCAATGACATATTTCTTACCATTAAATTATTAATTTAAAAAGACTTCCCCCTTGACCATATTCTGATTTGTTTTGCAAAGCTAAAGCTTCTCTACTGATGTTGTGTGTGAGATCCTGGTTTGGTACTGTTAGTATGTTAGCCTTGATTCTTCCTTCCTCTCCTACCTGACCCAGCCACCTGAATAAGTTATATCATGCTAAGTAGATTGAGATATTAAAGCAACTCTGTTGTAGTCTTTCTGTCACTGAAATGTTGAGGTCTAGTCAACTGTTCTGTGAAACCACTGTCCTGCTAACGTTCATGGTGGATAAAAATGAAGAAGACCAATAATATGGTCCCATTGACATTTGTGCTTCAGGCATCCATATTTAGTGGAAAGATCTTTTCCAATATTCATAGAATCATCAAATAGGTTGGGTTGGAAGGGACCTTTAAATNGAGGGTCTAAGCTTCATCTGAAGGAAACCTGCCAGTCTGTTCCAGGGAAAGGACCAACCAGCATGGTCCTGTGTTTTCTACAGGCTTCTTTAATTCACCTTAGTGGTTTTATAATCATGTAGTTTTTAACTTTGTTATGTGTTTGCATATATTTAAGATAGCATCTAGAAAAAGGATGAGACTTGCACTTTTAAAGGATGGCTTGTTTAGTGTGGTGTTAGATAAATTCAGTACAGCACTCACTGAAATCAGTTACAGCTTGGGCATCCTGTCCAGTAGGATTTGCAGTTATTCCTATATCCTGATTATGCATCTATACACGCATGCACTGAATAATTATTGAAGAGAGGAAAAGNCAGGGACATCTTCAGCCAGATCAGATTGTTCAGAACTCCATTTCCGCCTGACTTTGAATGTTTCCAGGGTGTAAAGTTTTCATAACAAGCCATTGCACATTTCTCCACTAGTCCAATTGCCATCACTATAATTTTCATTCCTGGAGTTGCATTTGACTAAGACAAATCAAAGTCAAAGCCAAAGACTGGNATTCGGTACAGCACTCACTGAAATCAGTTACAGCTTGGGCATCCTGTCCAGTAGGATTTGCAGTTATTCCTATATCCTGATTATGCATCTATACACGCATGCACTGAATAATTATTGAAGAGAGGAAAAGAAAAAAAGGGACTGCAAATTAAATAAGAAACTCACAGATCTATTAGAGATGGACCTGGAGAAAGTTAATACCTTTCTGCTTACTCTTCTTTGCTTAACTTCTCTTTTTCCCTTTCTCCCCTAATCTTTTTATTTTATTTTATTTTATTTTATTTTATTTTATTTTATTGAAAAGAAAGTACTAAGGAAGTTGAGCCCCAAATGCTGCAAATATTAAATATGCAGAATGGAATCTAAGCCAGAAGAGGTCAAGAAATTAAGAGAGATTTCTTCAATCTTAGGTCCCTTCCTTGGTCTCCTCTCAACAGTGTTTTGCATCTTTCTTCCCATACCACCCTTATCTTGGTTCCCTTGTGAAAATGAATTAAGATAGGACTTTCTGATAGGGAAATTGCTGGACGTCAGTTTACCTGTGCAATCTGATAACTTACTGAAATCAGTGTAGGAAATGTGTCTGTGCTCCTGGCCTAATTAGCTCATATCTGTAAGATAAATATTGGCGAATGCCCAGTGCTAAATGATCATGTAATCAAAGTCTCTATCATAATTCTGAGACACAAGGGACAAAGATAAGCGTCTAGCGTAAAGTGGACCAGAGAGAGAAAAAGGGTTAATCTTTTTGCATCACAGACCTATTCCACCAGTGCATTTTCATGAGCTAATCATGTCAGTACAGAGAAGGATTTGCACAGGGAAGGTGTTGTCTATCCATCAATCAGTCAGCAAAACCAAAACCATCCACCAAATATGAATTAGGTTCTTCCTGAATTGAATGGTTTTGCTTTGTTTTTGCTTTCATGTCCAGTGGAAACAAGATCATATGCTTTTATGTCCAAAATAAGAATGTTCCAGTCCACGACTGTGTGAAAATGAGATACATTATTTCACACAGTGTGATTTCTTTACACCTTCCCCCAGGCTAAAATATGGTACATTGCAATAGAAGTGCTTTAGCAGTTTGGCAAGCAAACGATGGAGTGACTTTAATTACAGCATAGATGGCAGTACTGTAGACATCATAGGTAATTAAGTTCAATACGAGATGTTCATTACTGAGTGAAAACAGTGGTCTGATCCAGCTGACTCAGAAGTTCATACCAATGCTTGCTTCATTTCTTTGTTAGCACACGTATACAAATATTCAGTGCTTTGAACAGTAGAGGCAGTTAAGTTCTCTTCCACCTTGTTGATTCCACATTTTTAATATTGCCTTTATGCAATGACATATTTCTTACCATTAAATTATTAATTTAAAAAGACTTCCCCCTTGACCATATTCTGATTTGTTTTGCAAAGCTAAAGCTTCTCTACTGATGTTGTGTGTGAGATCCTGGTTTGGTACTGTTAGTATGTTAGCCTTGATTCTTCCTTCCTCTCCTACCTGACCCAGCCACCTGAATAAGTTATATCATGCTAAGTAGATTGAGATATTAAAGCAACTCTGTTGTAGTCTTTCTGTCACTGAAATGTTGAGGTCTAGTCAACTGTTCTGTGAAACCACTGTCCTGCTAACGTTCATGGTGGATAAAAATGAAGAAGACCAATAATATGGTCCCATTGACATTTGTGCTTCAGGCATCCATATTTAGTGGAAAGATCTTTTCCAATATTCATAGAATCATCAAATAGGTTGGGTTGGAAGGGACCTTTAAATGTCATTTAGTCCAACCCNAAAAAAAAAAAAAAAAAGAATCTAACAGGCATGAGGCAGTAGATTATATTTAGAATCTCTTGCTGCCTGCAGCTGTCTGTCTTGCTTCTTTGACAGATGTTGCTACTTTTGAGACAAGAATGTGAATCAGCTCTTGGACCCCTGAAATTTCCAGCCCAGCCTGACTTCAATTTTAGTTTATCTTTATATACTGGTTTGGAAACTCAAAATGGTTCAAAAGCAGAATTATAAGAGCAGATGTTCTTTGTTCACGGACAGCAGTATCCATCCAACAGGTAAGGAGAACAGCAAGATGCCTTCAGCTGCATGACTTCATTTTGTTGAATTTCACATGGAGGAGGCTGACCCTGCTGATATAAAAGTAGCTCGTACAGCTCTAAATGCAGATGTCATTTGCACTGCTTCTTTGATCTGATACTGGCCCTTTCTAGTTTTGAGAGCTGTAGGTTGTATACTCAGGAGAAAAGCATAGGCCCAGTTCTAACTAGATAGAATTATTATTCTAATATTATTCCCTCCATTTTTTTCTTTAAACAACCCTCATAAGACTAATCTATTATAACAGTTACAGACCATCTAATATGGTAATATATGTCATTGCCCCATATTAAACTCTGAGACTAGGTAAATAATGAGCAGTGTTTTATGTTCCTAGGAAACTCATTTTCCATGGTACTATGCTCTGATATCAGCACTCACTGTGTCCAAGTTCTGTCTTCATAACTGAGTAATAACTTTGTCAGGCTTAAGTTATAGCAATGTTGCCAAAAGACAAATAGCAGTTAGTAACACTTCTGCATTCAGATGCAAAGTATAAAAATAATTTCTATCCCAGAAATACAGAATATGACATTGTGGTTACTGTGATTTTAATGCATAGTAACAGATGCAATAAAAAGATGCCATTGTGCACTATTGAAAGATATCAGTTTTTATAGTTCCTTCCAGTCATACGTACTGTAATGGGAAGGATCACAGAAGCCATGTCAAAGCCAAGTCCTATCAACTCTAGGACTACAATGTTTTTCATCTTTTTCTACCTCATTTCTTGGCATGGCTCAAAAGATATAATTCTTGGCTCAGCGAGATGGAGCTTTCACTATGCTTAAGAATTCTGTAAATAAAAAGAGGCCAAGATTTTATAAAAGGACTCAAGATCTTCAGTGCCTTAGCGTCTGGGGGTTCCACTTGGCTAGTTGAAATTCAAATCTCCTGTAGGTTTTATACTGAACTTTCAAATAAACAAAACACTGACTGCTTTGAAAAGTCAAATAGTCCTTCTATGGACTAAGAAAAATGAATTTTATCTTTTGTTGATCTGATAAACCCAGATAAATACATGTTCTGAGGGCACTATAAGATACACCAAGTACTGTATCTGACTTACTGCCTGTTGAAGTACCAAAGTACCTAAAAGTCACCTACATTCCTCCCAGTAATGTAGCATTAAGTTATTAATTAGTCAATTATAAGGGCATTTATCTGTCTCTTGGTGGTAGTTGCTACTTCAGCTTCCCTTATTTTCTTAACAGAAAAGGAAACAGCTCTGCATTCCAGGCGTTTCTATGGTGAGGCAAGGAACTGCAGCTGTAGACCTGAAGCAAAAGGGTGAGGTAATTTTAGGCCCCAGAGACTTGGTAAATATTAACTGTAAAAAAAGAAAGTTGAAATAAAGTAGCCAAAAATATACTCCATTATACTGATGAGTCAGTTTTACCATGGCCAAAAAAATGTTATCTTGAGATTAGCTGTGTCTTGTAAATATTTTAATGGGTTTTCATGTATTTATATGACAACAGTAATTTCAGCCTCCTGTCCCCCCATCCCTGTATCCCCTCAGGATTTAGATACCTGTTTTCAAGTTCAGATTGGCTGAGGCCTGACCTTTCTACATTGAAGTTTCTGTTCAGAGCCAAAGAGTTAATGCTAGGGCTAGCGGTGAAGGCACAGTCTGCACAAATAAGAGCCAAACTAACCCAGTGTTGGGAGCCCCAGCACCCTGAGAGCCCCTGCGCACGCTGGGAAGGAGAGGAACTGGTGTCCCTTTGGTGGAGGAAACCTCCCCCTGCCAGTTCACCCCATCTCTGAATAAGTTTGGTCAAAAGGGGAGAGAGGAGGCTGCCTTGCCCCTTCTTGGCACCCAGCCTTGCACTGCTGAGGGGTCAAGTGGACTCAATCCTGGTGGATAAGGCACTGTGTGTTGTCTTCCACAGCAGTGTGAGATCCAGCCCACTCTCTGTGTCAAAACACTTCTTAAACATTCATGGAATTAATAATTTACCGTCATCCTGAAACAATTTTAGTGGGGCAGCTGATGCCTAACCCAGGGTAAGATCCAGTTGAAAGCCTTTGTCATCACAGGATAGAGGCTGCTGCTCCTAACTGTAGGCAGTTTCCATAGTGGAATCAAGAAGCCAGAGCGAAGCATTACACTTCTCATGCATTGCCTGGGAAAAGACAGTTGCCTTTGAATGGTAAGAGGAGAAATGCTGCTGGTTTTACATTAGATTGTTGCACAAAATACACGATGTTGAGAGAGAGCACTGGAACCTAAGACTCTGACTAACGGAAAAGAACCTTGAAAATGAAACTACTCAGTTACATTCCTTCTATGTGGTCCTGGGAATCCTGAGTTGACTTCTATAAGCAATTACTTCCTGTAGAAAGGGTGTCTGACCAACCCTGCTCACAGGAGCCTGGAGGCTAAGTGTGAAACACAGGTTCAAATCTCTTGGGGCTTAAGCCCACATAAACTGGAATATAAACAGACATCTCAGTCTTAAATACAAATTATGTGCTGTAACAAACTTCACTAGAAGAGGATGATTTCTTCTAGCATTTCTCTCTCCATCAGTCTTGAAAGATATTTGATGACCAGGAATAATGACACTCCTCTTGGTTGTGTTTTCACTTTACTGCTCAGTTCATTGTATTAGGCTGACGTTAAGAATCAGTGACTGTGCAGCCTTGGAGCAGTGTGCAGACAGACCACACTTATCTCAGATGACAGCATCTTTTGCAGAGAATTTGTTCAAATTTCCGTCACTCTTCAGAGCAAACTGAACAGTAGCAAAATTCTCCACAATAAGACGTATAATTTCTGATCAAAATCTACCATTTGACATTGGAATCTTAGTGTTATTTAGCAAATTAATTATTTATGTATATGTGCAAAATTCAAATCTTTCTAAATAGTCTCTGAGGGATGATGCCAAGGATCATAAGTCCAAAGAATGAAGAGTTCATAAGTTTATCTATAGAAAATAACTGAAGGAAAGATTCTTGGAAATGCAATGCTGAAGGGCAATGTTCAGGGTGCAAAAACTGAGTGTCATTGAAAAGACTTGGCCTAAAATATATGACGAAAGAAATTGTTGAAGAACATATGAAGAAGAAGGAATTATTTATTAAAATTAGACATTAATATTTGGAGTGTACAAGGTGAAGAGAAGAACAGAGTAATCCAATATAAAAGATGGCATACCAGATGACTGTGTCAGGATATTTATTTTTCATGAACTGACTGGTTACTAAAAGTTGATCTCCATTAAAGTGCAAATTGAATTTAAATATAAAGGGACTTCTTTTTTTTTTTTTTGCATTTTTTTCAGCAATGTGTAGAGGAATCTGACAAAAAGTGCTTATAGGAAACCAGAACCTACGCTACGTGCATTAGCCATACCTGCTTTTATCCCACTGCTGAAGTGTGACATAAGGAAAAAGTAGATTTATCTTACTTTATTTCATCCCTTAAGGAACTAAAAAAGAATCTGCAAGCAAGTTTTGTAAAATTTTTAAGGTAAGAAATTTACTTCCAATACAGTATAAATGTCTTACAAGAACAAATGTATTGAAACAGAGCTAATCAAAGTTAAAATTCATATAGAAATACAGGATTTTACAGTAGGAAATAAGGACTTTGTGCAAAACACTATTCAGGATATATTTTGGAATGTTCTTGCTTGCCTCTTTAGGCAAATATATTGCTCTAGTCAAACACAGCTAAAGGGGCATTAGGTGGGTAATATAAATCACTTGAAAAACAGGAAATGGGTAAACTCAACTCTGAATTATGTCATCTCATATACACTGAGGTTTAGTTTCAAGTCCTCTAATTTTAGCTGTCTAGAAGTTAACTGCCTGCTTGAAGGTAGTCATCAAATCCTCCCCAGTCATTAGCAGGGAAAGATAGCTATTTCCAGAGGAAATTTTTTCTCTGATATTAAGTGCCTATTTAACACCCATGGATTTTCTTGTCTTTCTTCATTTACTGATGTGTGAGACTAGATAACTAATTTTGGTTTAGACTGAAAAAAAACCAAAACAAAGTGTGGTGAGAAGAGACTGACAAAATTAAGACAGTAGAAATTACAGAAATATACTCCAAGTCACTCAAATAGTGGAGGTATCTTGACTCATTTTTTTTGTAGTTAGGTTCTTAGTTGTCTAAATATAATTTTGAAGGTGGGATATGGACTCTTAAAACATAGCAGTACTTTAGAGAATGTTGGTTTTATGAATCAGATGGTGTGAGTGAGATACCATCATACACACTTTCATGGTATCTTCTAACTCAGAAACATAAAGTCACTACAGTTAAATTAGTCTCATCATACTTTAGAGCTTAAATTAATTAATAAAATTGTAGGATAGATATTATAACCGAGGAACATAATGAACCAATGCCTAGTAAAGCCAATATCAGAACTCATTTCATTGATTTCAGCAGGACCTGAATTACACTCCAGACACATGGCTGTAATAGGTTGTAGCTTGGAGTCTTATAACCAGCATTAGTTCTCCCTTTCTCCCCAATACAATCAAATGAAAACCAAGCTTTAATTTTAAGATAAATGCCTAGTTATCCGTTCTTGGCTCATCTACTTGTCTATGACTTTCAGTTTTAGATATCATGGCATTTATCCCTCCTCCAGTGCCACAGTAACATAGATGCCAAGTTGATAAAATGCACAGATCCCCCATTTCCTCTGCTCAGCTCTGAGAAAATAATGATGAAAACCCTTCTACCCTTCTGTCTTTGAAGTTAGGAAAGAAAAGTGATGGCAAACAAATACAGCAAAGAGACGTTACCAATGAATATATCAATAAAAGTTCCACTGGTAGGGGGCAAGGGTGGGGAATTAACATGCCATTTGCTAATTCATTGTGCATTTAGATGTTTTAGATGCCTTGTAGCTTGAAAACTGAATCCTGGAAGAAAGTTAAAAAATATCATCAATTTGGGAAGACTATCTAGGATGGCAAAGAAGCTTTTTGGTATCATAGAGTCATAGAACCGTAGAATGGCCTGGGTTGAAAAGGGTCTTAAAGATCATCTAGTTTCAACCCCCCTGTTATGGGCAGGGTTGCCAACCCCTAGAGCAGGCTGCCCAGGGCCCCATCCAGCCTTTTCTTGAATGCCTTCAGGGATGGGGCATCCACAACTTCTCTGGACAACTTGTTCCAGTGCCTCTCCACTCTCTGAGTGAAAAATTTCTGCCTAATATCCAACCTAAATCTCCCCTCTCTTATTTTAAAACCCTTCCCCCTTGTCCTGTCACTATCAACCCCTGTAAATAGTTGCTCCCCCCTCCTGTTTATAGGCTCCCTTCAAGTACTGGAAGGCCGCAATGAGGTCACCCCAGAGCCTTCTCTTCTCCAAGCTAAACAAGCCCAGTTCCCTCAACCTTTCTTCACAGGAGAGGTGCTCCAGCCTCTGATCATCTTTGTGGCCCTCCTCTGCACCTGTTCCAAGAGATCCATATCTTTCTTGTGCTGGGGACCCCAGGCCTGGACACAGTGCTCCAGATGGGGTCCCACAAGGGCAAAGTAGAGGGGGACAGTCACCTCCCTCTCCCTGCTGGACACCCCTTTTTTTAATGGAGCCTAGGACATAGTTGGCCTTCCAGGCTGTAAGCGCACTCTGCTGGCTCATGTCCAGCTTCTCGTCCACCAGGACCCCCAAGTCCTTCTCTGTCTAGTAACGCTTTCCCTTGGGCCTGTTCATCTAATATCTGGACCAGGAAGTTATCCTCAATAGACTCCAGGAGTCTCCTGGAGTGTTTGCAGCCCTCAGTGTTGTTATTCCAGCAGATATATGGGTGGCTGAAGTCCCCCATCAGGAGAAGAACCTGCAGGTGTGGTACCTCTTGCAGCTGAAGCAAGAAGGCCTGATCAGCACACAAAAACAGTTTGCTTTATTTGTAAAAGCAGCCAGCAGGTCTATTTGTATTTCAAATATTCTTCTCTTGACAGAAGTGTCTCTATTTCACTTGCCTAGGGTAAGCAGTCAGAAGGGATGGAGTTCTTATAACAAAGAACTTTATGAGTAATTAGTCTTTTGCCTTTGATGGGAGAAGACACGAATTTTAGTAATCTTTCAGCTACTGCGATAGACCCTGAAAGAAGAGCCTTCAGGCTTGTGCACTCTGCTGATTCAAAACCACCAAGTCTCTGTATTGACTCAAATCAAACTATTGTATTTTGCAGTCACTCAGCCTCCTCACTGTCCCTGCCACCAACAATTATAAAAGAACTTTATCCTTTCCTCAGAAAGATTACAAAACAGAAACGTACCCATGAGGAGGTAGGGTCACTTTCACTAACAAAGCACTATAGATAAGGAACTTGAAATATGTCATACACCCAGGCAATATTTCTGCACGGCTTTAACTCATGACTGGCCTGAAACTCTCCTGTGTAACAAAGATTTCAACACATACAGGTAATCTCAATGAAACATTAAACATGGTCTTGGTGGAAAGCAGAGCATTATGAGGTACATGGGTGAATGAAAGATAAAAATCTAAAGAAAATCCATCTGCTAAAATAGTCCAGTCATCGGTATATAAAAATGTGCACACTGAATATCAAATTTATGCTGGACAAAAAGCTTATCATAAATCTACTAACAAAGGCCAGACTGCAGATTTGCAAACATGAACTCAGAAGCAACCCTGAACCTACAGAAAACTGCATTACTGTTCAAATCTGTCAAAGAAAAAGTTCTATGAATGATGAAGCACCCATATGCCTGGGAATCTTCTGAAACTTTATGAAACAGTAAATTAGTTGACTGCCAAATTTGCTTTCCAGCAGTGCCAGAGTTGCATTAAAACTACGTGGTTTGCTGCTCAGTGTAATGATTTGCCTTTGAGGCTGTGGATTATATTGGAAAGCAGATGAATGTCAAGAAATCTGACTACACAAAATTTTTAATTGTCAGTATACATACAATTTGCTTGTAAAGAAAAAAGAAAAGTAACCATGCATGTACTGAAAAAGATGGTTAACAGTCTCTTCCACTTCCTTATAAGCATTGATTATCACAAATTCCACTGTCGCTTTTCCACCTAAATGATTTGAATGCAATGAAAACCTTATTTATTAAAAAAATAAGCAAGTTATATCCTGGGCTCAGAGAATTACTGGTGGAATGATGCAGCTGCTGAAGTTAGGAAATTGATACAAAAATGGGAAAAATGGGTTGTGATCAGCAATCAGAAATTTCTGGACAATTGTTTAAACAATGCTGCAGATGAAACGTTGTAGGGAACAGAAAGGAACAGTATAGAGTTTGCCATGATTGTGCTCCCACAAGCTGGTCCTCCTCAACCAATTTTGTCAATATTGAAGTAAAATGAACTAGAGAGGGAAAAGGATTCACCGATTCAACTTAACTGGGGGTTTGGAACTAGATAATCTTTAAGGTCCCTTCCAAGACAAACCATTCTATGAATTTATGTTTCAGTGTGGGGAATAGATGCCTGTGTAGTCAAAACTGGTGTGGCTGAAGTCAGTAAGAAGGTGCAACTAAAATGAGTAGCACTAGGATGTAACCCTTTATATCCTTTATTTTCTGTTATAGCTCCTGCTTTGAAATATTTATACTCTCCAATTCAATGGCTCTTCTATGCTGTTAACTAATCCCACGGAGCTGCTTGCAATTTTTTTTTTTAAATCAATCTTTTAATAAAATAGAACCACTATTACAGAATTTGTCAACTTTTCCACAGATGCTAAGTGGCCCTTGCTCATAAGCTTTTTATATAGTATATTTCCCATATGTTAACCTTTTTCCCTCATTTTCTGTGTCTGTAATGAGTGAGCATGGTGCATGTGAACACAAGTGTGGCACAATGAATGCAGTTACATTTTCCATTTGGATTCTTCTTGCCCTTTTGGTAACGAGGCTGGGAAATATTATATTACACAGAAAATTTTACTCCTAATAAAAGTGACTCCTTCTGTGACTGCCTTCTGTGCACATTTTGGACCACCATGTGTTTTAATGAATTTCCACTCTTTCTTGTAATGGAACACCATGTTAACCAGCACGGAATGGTATGAAAGCAGAGCAAGCCCCTGTTCCTCCCCAGGACTACCCAGGACTGCATTATGTTGTGTCATGCTTCCGATAATATCCTAGTCAGAAGAATACCACAGTTACTTAAACGCTTCAGAAATTTCTATTCTCCCATCTGCTTCAACCAGGCGTGTTCACTGAACCTCAGCTACAACACTTTACAACTGCCTCACTGCTTCTTTTTCTCATTTATATTCCTTCCCATCTGTCCCTTAAAATATTCACACACTTTCTCCTGACTAATATGTGGTGTTCATAGTATGTATTTTCTCACTGTCTGCCTTGTAACTTTCAATGGGACATGTCCTATTCTGCATCTTTCCTTCAGTGATCCAACAAACTTCCAAACTTGCACATTCAATTCTCACCTTGGGTGACCTTCAAGTGGTAAAGTGAATAAAAACTAATATGAAAGTGAAGACAGAACAAGCAGGAGTAGAATAGCTAGGTGGGTTCCAGTTCTAAAGATACTCTCATGTATGTGACTTGGGATCCAGGACTTGTCCTCCTTTTTTCACTTCACACCAGTCGATCCCACAGTAGCCCTGATAGTTTAGCAAAGGAGTATTCGAAAAACTCTTCATTAGCTTGATCCAGTTTGAGAATTTGGGATCCTACAAGAGCAAGATGACAGTCCTGAAGGAATGTGTTGTAAAGTCTGCTAGGTGTCTTAGAATTGCTAAGTTAATGTTCTACGGAAATAAGAAAAAAAAAAAAGAATGTATTTTATAAAAGTTGCAAAGTATAAAGATTGTTCTTACATTCTGAAAAAAAAAATGCTTGAAAACCCAGACTTGAGCCACACCTGTTCATAACCTCAAGGAAACACTCAGTTTCATTCAGTTAAAGAATTATTATGCTGTCAGCCATAATCTGGGATCCAAACTTTGAGACTCCTGTCTTGATGTTATTCCCTCTCCTGCACAGGACATCTGTCAAAGGGCAAGCTTTCCTTTTATTCGTGTTGTCGTGCAAGGTTCCTTTCTGAGTTTGATCAGAAGTCCCACCTTGCAGGTGAGCTCTGCAAATTACTAATACGGTACCTCAGAAATCAGTCCTCAACAAATTTCGCCCCTTCTCACGACTGTTGTCTGACGTCATCTAACATTTTCTTGACTTTTAAAGACACTTTTGAAATGCTGCTGTTCTTCAGATATTTTATGATGGTTTATCTCTAAAACATGCATTTAAAGGTTAGTGCAAAGGATACAGTTATTGCTTTCTAACCAAACTAAGCACAGTTATCCTACTACAACGTTTCTCCTGCAGGTTGACAGCAGAAGTTTTAAATCTTGTGATTTAGCTCTGCTAGTATTTTCTCTTGCAGGTTAGCCAGTTTAAGAGGTTTCCTCCCTGATACTTTCTCATATCCTCCTCCTACCTCTTTGGTTTGCTGCCCATTTGACTCTCAGCTAATTCATTGGCTTCTGGGGCTGCACTGTAAGGTGGATCAGGGAAATGACCCAGGTTTATAAAAGCAGGAGCATAGGCTGACCCAGTTTACTGTGTACATCTAAAAACATTTGCATAGGTATGCGTCAGTAGCTGACTGTCAAAATGAAATGAAGTAGACGGCCAAGAGAAGGTGGAAAATAGAAACTTCTTTACGTGGCCTTGCCATAGAGAAGAGGTATGTCTGTATGTAGTATATAGCCCATTATTACATTTGAATGAGCATGGAGGAAAGCAATCAGAGCATGCAGAACCAAGACTGATATAAAAACATTTGTAACTGCCAACTCTATAACAGCAACAATAACAAAGAATCAGTCATATAGGTGAAACGATGATGGGATTGTATGCTCTTAAAACTCAACAAACAGTAACTAAATCTTCACAAACCTTGGGTGACAAGACTGAAGCTGTACAATGAGTGAAGCCTGTACTTCTGTGTGTCCAACAACAAACTAACAATGATACAGAAGGGATATGTCTAGCTCAGGAGATGCTCCATGAAAATAAGATTATTTTCTACTTTTAAACTATCTGTAATGTCTTAAAATGTCTTGAGTTTTAAATTACATTATTTGCAAATTAAATGTCCTTAAAATACCTTATTTTTTTTCTATTAGAAGGGATCATGTAGTCCCAGAGATTTTGATCTGAATGACACATTTTATTGCACCAGTCATAGGCTTAGTCCCCAGTTCATGACAGATGTATTCTATTGAGTTATTTTTTAAACAATGGATTTTGCAATGGAGTATGCAGTAAGTAAATAAGTAAATTTCTACTTGTGTGGAGGTGAAGATCCATTTCAGGACCTTGGCATATCCCAGGTCACTGCTTCTGATGGAGTCACTAGTTGAAAGATGTAAGGAAGCTCCTGGTGGCCAGTGTTCAACATTGCTTGATTTGAACAAAATCATGTTCAAAATTCTATGACATTTAAAATTGTGTTGTTTTCTCCACAGGAACATTCCTGGCAGCACTGCTTGCATCTGTTTAACAGAAGTATGAGAGTCTTCAGAAAAGAGGCCAAAAAGTAAATGTATTTTACCAGCAGAAACTTCAGCCAGTCAAATAGATAAACCTCTATTTAGCAAAGACTGCCTGCAAGGCCATCTTTAATTAGAGTAGCTTGTTAACAATAAAAGCTGGAATTTGCCTTGGAAAAGGACAGAAGATCAAGTGATGTCTTGGCAAGTTCATATAACCACATCAGTAGCTGTGAGCTACAATGAGATCTAAACAGCGCTGGCAGCATTAGTTCCTGCTGGAAAATAATGCTCCTCCACTATGAAAAATGCCATTACAATTGGCAAACTGTTCCTGGTTCCAGCAGGGAAGTGCTTAAATTTGGAATTTAACACTCCCTGGACTGTTGTCCAAAACTTTGTTGATTTCTAAGGCTACTTAATTAAAAAATAATAAGAATACACCAAGAATTTTATGTCAGGAAATAAGTTTGGAGGTCCAATGTATGACTTAAAGTGTTACAATCTGATTCATTAATGGAAGTTGTAACATTACAACAGGAACAACTGAAAATAAAACTGATACATTTCTGTTTACTATAAAAAAAAGCCCATAATTACTAATGGCTACCACACTGACTTTTAAATTACTAACCTGTATTCATGTGTATTATCTTCAAGCACTGGTCTTCTAGACTGTCTTAAATATTTAATGCTGCACTGTAGTTTTTTTATATTAAAAACTAACTTTTTAAAAAAAAAGGTTGTTAAATACACACATATTCAGATATAAGAAAGGAAGTACAGAGACATGTACATATTTATATAAAGTGTGCATATCTTCCAGGCATGGCTTTCTTGTACAGAGATGTGCATACATGTAATGAAAAAAGCAAGAGATTACCAATGAGAAAATAGTATAACAAATACATATTCTAATACATGGAAGATAAATATTATAAATTTAAGCGATAGAGGATGGAATGACTGCATGAGTCTGGAATGGCTTCATGGGTAATAAAATCAGGACTGACTCACCCTTAGCAAGTACCAATAAGATCTTTAAACCATAACACATTGTCAAATACTCTCTATGCATCACTTGCACTAGATTAAAAATACTTTGCAAATATCTAAGCATCTCTAAAAATGTACCTGGGTCTATTGTTCTACTGAAATATCTTTTAATTACTCTAGGTCATTATAAAATAAAATCATATGATGTCATACAAACTTGTAAAGGTCTACATAAGGTTTTAAAATGCATTTTTTCATTCCAGAACTGAACTAATACTATATTTTATGGGGAACGAGAATTTTCCTCTCAAACCATTTTAAAGTTCTATTTCTATTCCTACAAGGTGAGAAAACATTGCACTTTGAAAGGGTATCTTTCTATATATACTGAACTTAATTATGCATAGTCTTTTACTAGGGTAAGTAGTGAATTGTGTATCCTGAATAATTCTGAGCAACAGCATTAGCATATTAATGTCTTTCATAAATTTGTCTATATTCACAAAATGACTGAGGCTGGAAATCTTCTCTCCACTAGAAGTCACCTACTAACACGGCTGCTAGTGTATGACAAAATCAGTTTTAAATCAATTTCTAGTAACTCTGGTAAACGACACTGGACCGCCCTTATTTTTAAGATAAGGCAGTTGCTGAATGTGTTTAGAAAACATGTCACTTGCAAAATGCCCAAGATCAGCTGATAAAAAGAAATTCTGGAGCAGGTTGCAGTAATGTTGGAAATATTGTCAAAACAAGTCTGTAACCATAATTATGTGTTTGCTCTATAATGATGGACTGCTCATCTTAAGGAATGTCATTCCAAGTGGAAACATTATACAGATGGCTAGGTTCAACAGCCATGATCATGTAAGCATGAACCCTTCTTGTTTTATTTATGAGCTGAAAATTCATCCTAAGGTTTTCCATTGTCAAGTGGCTACCACAAATGTTACAACATGTTTGCCAACATGGTCTTGAAGATATACCTCTGATGTGCTATTGTTGCCAGAAGGATGCCGCAAAATCTTCAGCTCTTCTTAAAATAAGGATTCCAGCACTTCTGGCTTACATTCACAAAAAACAATGACTCAAGCTGAGCTCAGGCTCTGATTGCAGCCTGCTGTTAAAAAACTGTGTGTTAGAAGTCATATTCTTGGATATTCCCACAATCATCTGTCAATCAAAAACCTGTTATGGAAGAAGTGATGATGCAAACACAGAAAATATTCACTCAGAAAAAGCCAGCTTCTGGATAGCCTAGTAAAGAAAGGCTACATTTGGTTTCCTTTGGCTTCTGAAGAGCTTCTGAATTTGGGTTTCCTTTTCTTACACTTGTTTTAAACTAATGTTCCTATTGTTGCTTCCACTGCAGACAATTGATACATATTTTTCAGGAGGAGAAGTACGAGGTTCTCCAGTTTTATCTCTTAAAATTTGGTGAATTAAAGTTGGTATCACCTCTGCCCGGAGAGAGAAGATTAAGAGCCTGTCTTGTCTTGGGGGAAGCTTTGAAAAGCTTAAATAGTAATAAACACAGGTTCCTCCTCTCTCTGCAGCTCTCTCTCTCAGAAATCTGCTTGGCCTCACTAAATATTTCCCCAGCATGCCAAGAAGTGTTCTTGCAAAGTCACATGTAATGTCCACTAATGTGGTCTACAGCTTAATCCTTAATCTATGCTGCCCTAAGGCAATTCTGAACTTCTCAGACCTGTACCTATGCAGGTGTGTTGCATGTTCCTGTTCCAATGTTAAGTGGACAGAAATTTAGCTGATCAGACCTTCTGTCTAAAACCAGAAAATCAGCCCAAACTGCAGATTTTAGTCTCTCCTCAGTCTTGTCAGATCAAAACTTAGTTCCTTCTTTCTTTCCAGTGCTAGACTCAAAACTGATCCATCCGTAAGCCCAAACCAAAACTTCACATCAGCTCAGTACATTCCTGCCAACTTTAGCTGTAAACATAAGGCACGTAAGGTCAAGAGCAGTCAGCACATCTATAATTTAATTGCAAAACCTAGACCTAAATTACCCATCAAAACCTGAGTTTAGTGACCATACTGTCAGGCATTAGTCTGTTTGAGTTAGGTTTGAAGCTGTCAGTATATATTTGGTTAACACCAATCCTAGGACCGAGCAGATGGGGTTACAGACTCGGTGAATTTGTGAGAGTCATACTGCCAGGTTTAGCAACTGTTGGAAGAGAAACAGGTATTAAATTACCACTAGAGATGGCAGGGGAGATGGGACTAGGGAGGGAGACTATTAACTTTTGGTCTAGTCTTGTCGGAAGTCACTTGCTTAGATTGCCTGCAGCCCCTGAGCTGAGGGATGTGGCCATAGTCAAGACCAAAGTTAAAGTTCCAGGTCAAGTACAGAGATCCCAATGGCAAAGGGTGGATAAAGGTGATGGCAGGGAAATGCTGCATCAGTTTGGGTCTGGAGCTGGGAGGCAACTCTGTGCTGGACTAAGGTGAAGTCCTGGAACCCATGATAGACTGTGTTGTTACAGGTCCTTGACCTTGAAAGAGTTAGTTTTGAGTTTGGTTCAGATTTGGTTCTTAAGCTACATTTGTGGCAACCACCTTTCCAGTTTAATGAGTAGAGGTGTGCAAAATGGCTAAGATAAAGTTTGGAGTAAGGATCATGTTTTCATTGGCAACGTCCAATAGCTAAAGCTGGGTCTGGAACATGATGATGGACTGGATTTCTGCTTGATGACCTTAGGACCTTCTGTCTAGGTTTAGATCTGATACTGGTTGAGGTTATTTTGCTGAGGTTAAGGCTAAGGTCAGGGTTAAGTTTCAGGCAAATGGGAAAGTTGCAGTGATACAATATGAGCATTAGATTTAGGATTTAACAAAGCATCAGCTTAACTTTCCTTCACTATCTTCAATAAGAACGAAGTCATAAAATCATAGAATCATTAAGGTTGGAAAAGACAACAAGGATCATCAAGTCCAACCATCAACCCAGCACCATCTAACCCACTAAAACATGTCCCGAAGCACCACATCTACATGTTTCTTGAACACCTCCAGGGATGGTGACTCCACCACTTCTCTGGGCAGCCTGTTCCAATGCCTGATCACTCTTTCAGTGAAGAAATTTTTTCTAATATCCAGCTTAAACCTCCCCTGGTGCAACTTGAGACCATTTCCTCTTGTCCTATCACTTCTTACTTAAAAAAGAGGCCAGCACCCACCTCACTACACCCTCCTTTCAGGTGCTTGTAGAGAGTGAAAAGGTCTCCCCTCAGAGAGACTAAACAACCCCAGCTCCCTCAGCCGCTCCTCGTCAGCCCTGTGCTCCAGACCCTTCACCAGCTTCGTTGCCCTTCTCTGGACCTGCTCCAGCGCCTCAATGTCCTTCTTGTGGTGAGGGGCCCAAAAGTCAGTTCATTCCTGAGCACTTTTATAAATCCCACCTGTAACATATTCTGACAAGACATTTCACATACAGTCAGCAATTTTCCTGTGTCATTATAGATACTGATATTTCTTAGATTAGATTCTCAAGACTGAATAGCATGTTAATTACAATTTTGAGATTTCAGTAGGAAAGGAGCTATGTAAGAATTTTGTATTTTTCTATTCAATTTTATCTTTAACTTTCTACTTTGCCACTGAATCCTTCATTCTTATCTCTCTCTCCATAAAAGCATCTAGCTGTCTTGAAGTTGTTTGTGCTTTCCAACATATTCCATAATTTTACTGTTCTTTGAATGAAATATTTCTGCTCCAAGCCTTCCTTGACTCCTGACTTACATTAAGCTTCTGCCCCTAGTTTTTGAACTGTTCTTTGGAAATGGTAGTATTCTGCTTCTCCATTCCAGTTTCAGTAATTATTCTCTGAGTATATGCATGATGAGCTTGTGATCCATATTAAAATATTTTTATTGTTTCTCCAATATGCACTGGAATACTTATTTTAACAGTTCTGGAGCATATTTGTAAAATATGGTTGTTTTTACTTTATTCTTACATACACAAATCCCATTGAACTCTAAGCAAAAATCAAAGCTAAGTCTTAAATTTTCTTGTACATAAACTTTGAAATCTCTAAACATATCTGGTATGCTTTAGAACAATTGAAGTAACAAAGTTTCTGGCAAATGTTGTACATAGTGTTAAGCATGTCTTACATGCTATGCTTAATGAAGCAGACTTCCAGAAAGAACAAAAAAAATAATGAATGGAAAAAGCACATTAAAATTCCATGGAATAAAAGGTTCTGTAGGCTTAAAAGATACTAGCATGATTATTTTTAATTATAAACAATAGCCATCTATAAAGTTATATGAGGAATTCTTTGTCTCTCCATTCTGGTCTGAACACACAAGCTCATTCTTTGGACCACACTGTCTTTAACTGATGACACAGTGTTGAATTTATTCTTTATCTAAAAATATTAATCACTGCATCAATAAATCTTCTCAAGTTCTTGTGTACATTCCCCATGTTTGACTACTTTTGATTCAAAACTTTGTACACCCATCAGTCTTGTCACTATTATAGTGTTTACCTTACCTTGTCTCTTACCCAAGTTTACTATAACTGAGCTTGCTAAAAACATGCATAATAGGGAGGAACTAAATTAAGTGAAGAGGAAAACAGCAGGGTTAGTTTTAAAGCTGTAAGTACTTTGGGGAGAGCACTTTTATTAAATCTTGTTTGTGTTTCTGAATTATATATAAAACACCACTGCCCTGTGAAGAAGTACACTGACATTACTTTATGCCATATGGCACGCTGCCTTTTCATACAATGTCTAACAAGTTTTAGAGGAATGAAGGTATGTATGAATCATTACAGAAATGTCTGCTGTCAACCTCCCCTCCTCTGAATTCAATGGGAATTTTGTCTGTATGGACAGATCTGAGAGCTTTGAGGAAATACTTCACTCCTCAAACTCAAAGAATGTTTTAGCTCAGTTTTGACTAAAAATGTATTCAGAATTAATTTGTTCCATTCCACTTCTTAAACTTTAAGGATTTTTTTTTTAACAGGGATGAATTCTGACAAATTATCGTTTCCTTTCTGGGAACAAACAATAAAACCACTCTAGAGTTGAGATGGGAACACAGAGTCCAGCACAGATGAAATGCTATTGCTGGTGATGCTCACTTTAAAGTTTTTATTACTAATATTGGCAGAAGTGTTTGTAGGTCCTTTATATAAGGAACTCTGAAAAGAGAATCTAACAGCTTCATTAGAGCTTGTCTCTTTCTTAACATGAAGGCAAAGGAGTCATAAACATACACTACAAGAAGGCACTTTGAACTACATAAAACTGAGTCCCTTTACAAATTCTAGTTGTGGGGAGGACACCTGTTTCTAAGGATGATTCCTGGGATATCCGGTGTCTTGTGATGTTTTCCTTCTTCTGTGGTCAAGAGCAATCTTTGCAAAGTGCTCTTTACCTGGTTCTCTGCTTAAAAAAATCATTTAGATATTGATACTACAAATAAATGTGAGACAGAATTAATACATCAAACCAGTTTGATTGTTTAGGGAACTGGGATCACATAGGTACCTGGCATTCCTTTTCACTTCATAAGGCAATATGTTTTGTTTAATGATACTACCTAGTTAGTTCCTCAGGAATCATGTGGTAGAACACAGGGTGACATTGTGATATTTGCTATGGCTACCAAAAATGCAAAATTTTAGTTAGATCCTGTCAGTAGTTGTTCCTAAACATCTTTTTCTGGGACTACAGCTGGAGAACTAGTACCAAGTCAAGAGCACAGACTGCAATAATGTACTATATAGCTAAAAATGAGCCTCCAACCTGAGCACTGAAACTGCGGTTCTTGTGAATACTTGGTTCTCATAACATTTGGCCATAAAATCTTAATTCTTAGCAAGCAAAAAACAAAACAAAATACCCTACAAGTTGGAACTTTCATAGCTTTTTATGAAACTGCAATAGGCTTATTTGCTTCTCATTATATACTTGATATATTTTTACTAATAACATGCATTTTGCACCAATAGTTAAAAATAATTTAGTGGCTTAGGGGGAATAAAATACTAATAAAGGAAAAGAAAATGGAGAAACTGCTTGCTGGTGGAACACCCTACTATTATTTATTGTGAACCATGTGATCTTGCAACCTTTTGATTTACCAGCACCGTCCACTCCCTTGTAAATTCTAGCTGGCTTTCCCATACATTATTATGTGGATTCCTTGCAACCACTTCCCCTTCTGATTTTCCAGAGACAGAGTATAATGTTTCCCCAAATGCCAATAAAATGTGAAATCCTATCCCACTTTTTAGGTTTGCTTTGTGTAGTCATCTTCTAAAATAAGGACAAGAAAAAATTTTAGACATTTCTCTCTTCTATTTTTACCTTCATTCAATAGTTACTATTCTTCATAAACATCGGAGTTTTTATTTCAACATCTGTATGTTTTGGGTTTTTTAAACTGTTGGCTCTAATACTGAGAAAAAATTGTATTTCCTCGCCTCTTCTAAAAAAAAGTACTTTCATGAATGAGTATGTTCCACTCCCTCATCTTGATTTTGCTTACAGTTATACTGTGCCATATAACACAGATGTCTATAGGTGAATGAAGTTTGAGTAAAACACATTAAGTAAACCACATTTACCATGTCATTTTATAGGTAAAAATAACTCTAAAGCAGTGTACAAATATTTGGCCTTAGGAGTTCTCTGTTTTTCTTCTTCCAATGTTCTCTGCTTTTCAAATGCATAGTAATAATGCAGATACTGTTGTTGACTGGAGCCGTGAAAACACAGTTTATTTTCTGATCCATTTTGTTGATAGGTAGGTGTGGGGGAGGAGAGAAAGGCTGAGTATGGGTGGGTGGTTTGCAGCAGGCTTCATAATCCATAATTTATTCTTTGGGAGGGAATGCTTTTTCAGGACACTGGCATGTAAGAGACTGAACACACACAGCATTACATCATTCCCGTTAAATTATTTCATTTTCTTGGAAAGCTACTCAGGTTAGCACTCAGACTCATAGAGCTGGAAGAATAAAAACATTCATAAATCTCTAGAAGCTGTGGCAGCACCAAAAGGTCATGCCTCATGAGGGCTGGCAGAGGAAAACCAGTGAGACTGCAGCAGAGATAAATTTAGCTCTGATTAACAGCTATTAAAGTAGGAAATGAAAAACACCTTATCATCCTTTGGTGGTGGTTCCATACCTGCCTAGACTGAGATTCCTGCTGCCTTCCTGGGAGGTGACCAAGACTGGTTACTTGAGCTTGGGATTGTGTCAAATGCTGCTCTGCTCTAAAAGGGGCACGCCTACGTCTTCAGAGGTGGTGCAACCAAGCTGTCATAGTCTCTTAGGGCAGGTAGGTAGGCAATCAGTAAACTAAATTTAAAAAAAGACAGAGATGCTCCAGATATTCATGTATCTTTATACATTGAAATAGATGTACATATATATGTATTTTGCAAAACATGAAATTATTTCTTAAAGATGTCCTTATCTGAAAAATGTCAGGGGCTACATTTCAGCCCCATTCGAAGATTTACACAGCACAGAAGTAGTCTCATAGTGCTCTCAGTACTTCCTGAACCTCTAAACTCAGTGCAGTAGTAACTCTTGCAATTGCTGCCATCTTCATGGTAAGAAATGCAGATTTCCACTTCCTTCCATTACTCTTTCAGCCAGTTAGTCTTGTCTCAAGCACTTAGCTATTGTGCATTATTTCGTTCTCTAAAACTGCAACAACCAATTTGCAGCTTTTGGGGTGAGAAACTGTCAGCTGGTCAGTCTGCGTGTCTGGTAACATGACAGAGCACATAGAGTTTCAGCTGCTTTGCTGTTTGCTCCTCAACTGTTGATCAGAGCTGGATTCTTATCCTCTAATTTTGTCCCTTAAAATTTTGTCAGCTAGTCTAAATTAGTCATCTAAGCTTCTCTGGTAGTTGGTTGTGTAGTAACCACCTCTTGAGAGCAATTTGTCTCATTTTAAGAAAGGTGTTTGAAGACAGGCGGGACAAATCCCCATTCATCCGTGTCTACTCACTCCCATGGACTATGGAGAGGAGCTAAGAGACCATCTGATTTGACAGGTAACTTTTAGGTGGCAAAGATGAGGTGTGATCATTTCCAAGCTGGTCCAACAACAAGGGCATGGCAGGAGGTAAAAAATAAAACATTGGCACATGCCATGAGGAAGGGCATTTTGGGAATGAATTTGGGACAGAATTTAACATAACCCAGTATATGGGAAGCAACTGTCAGACTGAGGGGGGTTGGCTGGTGTGCAGCCAGCTCTGCTCCTGCATTACACAAGCAAGGTCATAAATATCTGTGATCATCCCCTGGGTCTCTGGAAACTTCAGAAAACTAGGATTAAGATAGTCAGAGAAGTTAGCCTGATGATTTCAGAGGAGTTTGGACAGCTTGGAAAGTTATTTTTCAGCTAGTGCAGCCACTTCAAACTTGGCTGGCCTGCAAAGGATCTATGTTAACTGCTTTCCAGATGGGAGGACCAGGAAAGAGTGACTTACTGCCAGCTGGGCTGGCATTTTCAGTGTGACCTGGGCATGGGGCAATCTGGAATGTAGGCTTTCTTTGCTGGCTGGCTGCTAGCTTCACACTTTGCTCTGGGCCTGGAAATAGCGGAGTCAGTGGCAAGCTCGTTGTAGCCCTTGGGGACATTACAAAACCTCCGTTCATTGGAGTTTGCAGTTAAGAAGTGTCCAGTGAGTCACGGCTGCACTGTGTTAATGGGCAGAACCTGACTCTGGGCAAGTAACTTCTGCTTTTTTATTCATTTCAGTTTAGTTTAGTTTCTTCTGCCCTTTTCCATCACTATGTATGGACAAGTGCCTGCCTGTCTGTGCAAAGATTTTATTTGGTTCTGCAATATGGGCCTTGGAGTTTAAGTAGTCTCAAAATCGGAAAAGAACACTTAGGGTAGGCTGTTTGACTATAGCAGGTGCAACAAGCAGAGCTGTTCACACTTCAGCATGTCTTGGCCCAGCCTTACGCTAATGGTGACCCTTTTCTGAACAGTGGTCCACAAAGTAGTGGAATCAGAAATGAGCAATTTCTGACATAACTGATATAATGTTCCCTACATATGTTTGCATGGAACTAAGATTTCAATGTAGCTGTTCACAAAATTGATTTTGGATATGGCTTGCTATGCTGAAAATTATTCTCATTTAAGATTGGATAAAAAGCCTTAGTTTTTATTATAGTCACAGATGGTTTTATTTTAATATGCAAGCATCTTTAATTTCCTAGAGGAATTTTTGCAGCTAGAAATGAGATAGATTTTAGTAAAACTATAAATATCAAGCAATTATCAGACTGAGCAATCCTGATACCAGGAAAGACACTTACATGCATGTGTGCAGTTTTAAGACACTCAGACAACATGACAATCAAACCTACAGTAAGCCCTTTATTGGATTTGGTCATAAACAAATAATCCCTCTACGGACTGAACAACAGCTTGGCTGATTTGAGTCCAAAAATTGTTTCTCTTCCTAAAAAGGAACCCATGCAGCATGAAAATGAAATTAAAAATGTTGAATAAATGTGTTAACACTTCGGTGAGGATTTTCTAAACAAATCACAATAAGAAATAATACATAACTTCCTTACTATTTATATTTATCTAATTTTGTTTATTCTTATGCATATTATTTAAACACTCCTTCTTTTTACACACTCTCCTAACCATCTGCAATGTGTTCCTGTCAGAAGCAGGGTACTGGGCTAGGCATAAGTTGGGGATAAGCTAATACAGAAGTCCAGTGCCCTAGCAGTAAGCGACCAAACTTTCAGGCAGAGAGAACATGAAGGCACACAAAGCTAAACAAAGCAAGAATCCGAATCCTGTCTCTTTCTCTTCTCTTCATTACTTCAGAATTGCATTTTATCCAGAGTTAACCTCTGTTCTGCTAATAAAATCATGACTTATACAATCTAAAATGTTCCCTAAATACACAGAGGAATTGGGGCATTAAAAGAGCTTAATTTAATTTATTTTTTCTTAAACATTTTCAGCACCAAATTAGATTAAGTTTTTCATGACTAACTCTCCCCAAAAGTCTTGCCTGCACTGAATGCGACAAGAGTTAATGAGCCCTTATGGAAAAAAGAAACTCCTGATGACCACCCAAAAAAAACCCAGGGAAAGTTCAATCTAACAAAATGTTTACTTCAAATTGAAGTTACTTATCTAAATATTAGTAAACTATTAAAAAAGAACAAAGACCCTTGTGAAGCAAGCTTTAAATTAGGGCCACACAACTTTGTATAGCAAGCCCACTGCTAATTGAAAATTAGGCAGTGTTGTGGTTAGCATAATGACAAGGCTAGAAACATTGGGTCTATGGCAAAGAAACCCAAAGAAATTCAAAGACAGACAAGCTTTGCTTGATTATAATGATTACATCATGGTCATTAGAATTTAAACCAACTAACCCAAACACAGACATCATATCTTCACTTGATAGCTGCAGTCTAGTAAATAGTGGGAAAGGATGTTATGTAGGGATTAGCCCAGTTGAAGTGAAAACAGACATTCTTTTTGAACCTGTCTGGCACTGAAAATGAAAACTTCAAAATCAGGCTATAAAGTGAACTTATAAAACCAGAGGCCTTTGATTTTTAAGGATCTGCATAGTGTTTTAACCAGTCTTTGTTTTGCAGGAAAACCACCTCAGCACCCGGGTATGAGGCATCCTTGTACGCAGTCTACCACTGTGCAAGATGTTGAGTTTATCTGTGGGAACACATGAAGATTAGCAATGTCCTCCTTTGTGCTTCGCTGTTAGAATTCCCTCTGAATTTGTGAGTCATTGTCAGCTGCTTGCTAAAAATAACCTCTTGGCACTGCTTGGACACGTAGTCACAATAGTGACGTGATGAGATGACTAGAGACAGAATAAACACTCCATATTTAAAATACATTTCATGTAAATTAATCTTTGATGTCACGATTTCACAGTGTGTATATGTGTGGGGGGCATTCCACTGTCTAACATGAGACATTTCCATCACCCCCCAAAATGAGTTGTGTTCTTGGTCTCCCCATATGCAAAAGGAAGAGATAAAATGCTCTGAGCCATGCTTGCTTTTTCAAACAAAGAGGGAACCCTGACACTGGAAGCTCCCCTTCCCTCTTGATTTTTGAAGTTAAAAGTTATCATACTCATAGAAATCAATATTTGAAATCCTTCTTGCATTTCTGTCTAATAAGTCTGTATATAATAAATTTCAAGGATCAACGTCAATCCCATCCACACTTAAAATACTTTAGGTCAGAGACCGTGCATATAAATTAAAATAGCTGCATTGATTTTCTGGGCATTAAGACAAAGAAGTACAGACTAAAGGGCAGGAAGGTCTTTAGAACAATGCCTTTGCCTGCTCTCAGAGTACAGACATTTATTATAGTGCCATCATCATTAATACTTTGAGAAACTCACACTTGGAATTGCACACACCCAGGTTGTTACAAACTGCTTGTGTTGCAAATAATTGCTTTGTGATGAAATCTCTTACACCAGAGACAAACAACAGAACCAAGTTTAACACATTTACGTTTAACATGTAACAGGAGACTGCATTTCCTAGAGATACCTAAAGATGTTTCACAGACAGACTCATCTCATAGACCTAAACCAAAATCCCTGTGTCAGCTAGCATGGCATTTCTCATTTCACTGGAGTGTTATTCCAACTCTGCCTGGCTTCTGACATCTAGCAAGTGGATGGCTGTTTGACCTAGTGAAAAGAGAGCTCTGAAATGGGCATCAGAACTAGAGACCAAATGGCCATTTCACTGGTTGCACTTGATCATCTGTCCAGATTTAAAGAATTTGCTGTTAGAGAAGCATTCAAAAGGCAGATTTTCTTCATGCTAAGCATCAGAGTCTTTACAGGCACAACACGCGAACTTTTTTAAATATTAAAAGGATATGAAGTCATGTCTCATTTCTTTCTTTCTTTCTCTCTCTCTCTTTCTCTTTTTCTTTCTCTCTCTCTTTCTTTCTCTCTTTCTGTCTCTTCTCTCTCTCTTTCTCTCTTTCTCTCTCTTTCCCTTCCTTCCTTCCTTCCTTCCTTCCTTCCTTCCTTCCTTCCTTCCACCCTCCCTCTTTCCCTCCATCCCTCCCTCCCTTCCTTGCCTACCTTCTGTCCCTTACCTTCCTTGCTTTCCTTTTTTTTCCTGAATATGTTATTTTATTGTTAAAACTTTGTATACCATTGCATCACAGAACACCAGGAGACGAGCCGGCAGCAGACACATAACTGTCACAAGCATATTTATAAATCTGCATACTCAGCAAGTTCGGTTCACAGAGGATGAGACACAATTAAGACAGAGACAGAAATAACTATTTATACAGGGAAAGCAGTACCTGCAAGTATGAGTCACAATATAGTGGCAAAACTCAGTAATAGGAGCAGTTCCATCCCTTTCCACAGATGTTAAACCTATGCTGTTACACAAAAAGAAAAGAAAGAAAAAACAAAGAACCCCAGAATAAGTTGTACTACTCCAGCAAAAATGGCAAACCACTTTAATCTACAGAAAAACTCAAATTCTGAAGCTTTCTTTGTTACTTGTTATCTTGTTTTGTGTATGACATATCACTTGTAACCCTATTCATCACTCAACATTGCCTCATGTGCAATTAAAATTTCAAATCACAAACCAGTTAGCAAAGACGGGGGCACTGGAATAAAAAAACCCAATGAGATGACTATCATAGAATCATAGAATCATAGAATGGTTTGGGTTGGAAAGGACCTTAAAGATCATCTAGTTCCAACCCCCCTGCCATGGGCAGGGGCACCCTCCACTAGCCCAGGTTGCTCANAGGCTGCTATTAAGTCTCCCCGGAGCCTTCTCTTCTCCAGGCTGAACAACCCCAACTCTCTCAGCCTGTCCTCATAGGGGAGGTGCTCCAGCCCTCTGATTAATTTTGTGGCTCTCCTCTGCACTCTCTCCAACAGGTCCAGGTCTTTTTTATGTTGGGGGCCCCACATCTGAACACAGTACTGTAGGTGGGGTCTCACGAGAGCAGAGGGGGACAAGATTCTCTTGCATGCTCTTGCAGGAGAATAAAGGAATGAAGAGTAGTACAAATCAAAAAGTGTATAACATGTTTATAACCTATATCCAGTGCAGTATTGCCTAACATGTAAAGCAGCAGAATGTGCAAAAATACCTGCATTATTTAGCAGTACTGGCACTCTTTAGATTCATGTTATATTCATGCATCCAGCTAATACAGCATACAAATTTGTCCAAACAAGCTCCTTTCCATATCATGCCATTTTTTGGTGGCCAAATATGCACACCAGTCTGCTTGATGAGCTACTCTTTGTTTTGCTTGGTGGAGTATTAAACAGACTTCCCTGATTTTCGGTAGTTCAGATTTCTGTTCTCTCTTCTGAAATCAACAAGTCATATTTCCTATTGCTAAGGCCTTGTAATAACTTTGCAGCTTTCATCTTTCCTAATGCTAAAATAAATGTTCTTCAGAGACAGACTCTTCTCCAGGGAATCCTAAATTACAAAGATTTCAATCCTGGGTGTTTTAGAAGGTGCCAATGAAAGTTAATGACATTGAGAGGCAATTTATATAGTAACAGGAGGTTAAAAAAAAAAATCACATACAGAATGCCCATTCTGGTTCATTAACTGAAATCTGCATTGTTAAATGTGTAAATAGAAAAAAACCCCAGTAATGTGAAAAAGTGTTAATTGCTTCACAATACCATGCTGCAAAGAGCAGTATAGTAAACATTTCAGCAACTTACTGCATACATTAACAACACAGGCCAGAATTTGCTAGATGTTTGAAAACTTTGTACCCAGATAATCTTCATAAATATACTTATCTAGTCAAGATACATTTCCTTTTATCTGATGCTATTATACACAGCATCACTCCACTAATAGGAGAGGCAGGAAATGGCAATATCTCTGTCTTTGGGGATATCAGTTCTGCCAGTTGTTTTTCTTTTGTGAAAAGCTTTATCTTTACATTTCTCATTACATGGCAGAGACTTCTGGCAAGTCAAATGATATTTATAAATATATTTTAATGCTTAAAAGTAAGTTGAGATTTCTGGGCTTCAATGGTAAAGAAAGCTTCAACATGATAATTTTTTACAAGAAGTATGACACTGAG
This sequence comes from Syrrhaptes paradoxus, assembly GCA_013400615.1. NCBI lineage: Eukaryota > Metazoa > Chordata > Aves > Pterocliformes > Pteroclidae > Syrrhaptes > Syrrhaptes paradoxus. The sequence goes on along the minus strand of VZTO01004805.1, from coordinate 7,868 downwards.
ACATTGATTAGAGAAAGGTATAAGATGTAGATTTGTGGGACAAAATGCCAACTACAAAATCTTTTACACCAACATTGCAAGGTGTGCTTTTTTTCCCTGTGTTCATCACAGCTTTAAAATCCCAATACTAGCCCTGTGTGGAACTCAACATTCTTGTGTCACACAGGGTTCATTTTGCTGTGTGCGGGTTTGCACCTTCTCACTTCCCTGCTCAGGTTTCAGACCTGAAAAGTCTCAAGCTCTCCAGTCACAGCATGAAATGGGTCATGCTTCCTGTTCCCCCGTTGGAAGAATTCCCCTCTTTAATGAGAGAAAAAGAACAAACAATGAATAACCGTGCATTTCTGGACCACGCTTGGAAATCTGGGGTTGTTGGTGAGCATTTTGATGAATACCAGCATGAAATGGAGTATCTGGAGATAAGCAGGATCGTGAATCCATGCATAATGTCAAATTGAATTTGAGTCATTTATTTGTGTATTTGCAAATCTGTTTTTATGTAATTTGACAAGATGTAGGAAATAAGCATTTCTTTATTTGTTAATGGAAACATGTTTTATAACATAATCTAACAATGAAACACAGTGCATTACTATTTTGTCATTTGTTTAAGAGTGTTGTGATATGTTAGAATTCCACCTTTCATCAAAAGTCTCACAGCTACATTCCTCTTCAACATGGAGACAGTTGATGGCTTTTCTGTAATATTGATTATAACTCCTGCAAAGGCAACTATCCTCTCTGGTGTATGACTTCAGCCCACTGGCAGTGAGTTGAGGAACCAAGGGAAGGGGTTTGAAAGGTCCAGTCGAATCTGACAAGTCAAGAAATGTTTACAAGAACCTGTAGGGAAGAGGGTCCCAAGAAAGCTGGTTAATATTCAAGGATCGCCTCCTCCAAGCTCAGGAGCAATGTATCCTCACAAAAAGTAAGTCAGACAAAAATGTCAGGAGGCCTGGATGAATGAAAAAGAAACTCCTGGACAAATTCAAACACAAAAAGGAAGCCTACAGAGGGTGGAAGGAAGGACAGGTAGCCTGGGAGGAATACAGAGAAATTGTTGGAGCAGACAGAGATGAGGATAGGAAAGGTAAAGCCCTGATAGAATTAAATCTGCCCAGGGACATCAAGGGCAACAAGAAAAGCTTCTTGTAGGTATGTCACTGATAAAAGAAAGACTAGGGAAAATGTAGGCCTCTCCAGAAGGGGAATGGGAGACCTGGTTACCTGGGATATGGAATATGGCTTCATTGCATCAGTATTCACTGGCAAGTGCCCAAGCCACATCACCCAAGTTGCAGCAGACAAAAGCAGGGACTAAGAGAATGGAGAACTGTCCACTGTAGGAAAAGAACAGGTTCGAGACCATCTAAAGAACCTGAAGGTGCACAAGTCCATGGGACCTGATAAGATGCATCAGCGGGTCCTGAGGGAGCTCGTGGATGAAGTTGCCAAGCCACCATCCATCATATTTGAGAAGCTGTGTCACTCTGGTGAAGTTCCCACTGACTGAAAAAGGGGAAACATAATCCCCATTTTTAAAAAGGGAAATAAGGAAGACCTGGGGAACTTGAGCTGTTATCTCCGTTCCGTGAGTGCCTCAGAGAACGGTGCACCCCTTCCCCTCCCCGTTTGGGGGAATCGTGAGTGCGGTGTCTGGGGATCGTTAGCTGGCAACAGGCTGAGCCTTTGGGGGGGGGGGGGCAGTATCACTGTGTATCACCTATTCCCTCCCTCCTCCGGGGTTATTGGCCAGGAGTGGGCTGGGCCTTTGGTCAACAGGTGAGGAGGGGCAGTATCACTGTGTATCACATTGCATATTTGTATATAGTATTATTTCCAATATAATTGTAGTTTAGTTATTAAATTGTCCTTATCTCAACCCACAAGTCCTCTTTGCCATTCACCTCTTTAATTCTCTCCCCTAGGATTGGGTGGGGGCAGGGACTGTATGAGCTGGTGTCTGTGATTTGGCCCCCAGACAAGGGCCAACCTGCCACAGCTCCCTCTACTCTGCTCTTGTGAGATGCCACCTGCAATACTGCGTCCAGCTCTGGAGTCCTCAGCACAGGAAAGACATGGACCTGTTGGAGCGAGTCCAGAGTAGGGCCACAAAAATTAACGGAGGACTGGAGCACCTCCCATGTGAGGAGAGGTTGAGAGAGCTGGGGTTGTTCAGCCTGGAGAAGAGAAGGCTCCAGGGAGACCTTATAGCAGCCTTCCAGTACCTGAAGGGGCCTCTGTAAAGATGGGGAGACACTCTTTATCAGGCAGTATAGTGATAGGATGAGGAGTAATGCTTTTAAGCTGAAAGAGGGCAGATTTAGATTGTATATTAGGAGGAAGTTTTTCACTGTGAGGGTCGTGAGACACTGAAGCAGGTTGCCCAGAGAAGCTGTGGATGCCCCATCCCTGGAGGTGTTCAAGGCCAGGCTGGATGAGGCTTTGAGCAACCTGGGCTACTGGGAGGTGTCCCTGCCCATGGCAGAGGGGTTGGAACTAGGTGATCTTTAAGGTCTCTTCCAACCCAAACCCTTCTGTGATTCTGTGATTATGCATGGTCCCCACAAGCAGCATAAGAGCAGTTCCCAATGATTATTGTGGCCTCACATTTTAATACTCTTCATTGCTGCTCCTATATATCCAGGGCAGAAATCTGGGCCAGCCCTCTTCCAGGAGGATCTTTTCCCTTCCTGTTAAACACTTTGTATACAGGACAAAGGAAACATACAGAGGCTAAGTATAGCATAACCATTCTCTCATAGAGCATGAGCATAATAATTATGTCCTTGCAGTTATGTCACTGTTTTTCTACACTGCTGATGGGAGGATTTGCTTTTGAATTCTACACAGAAGGGGTGTCAGAGCAATTTCTAATAATTGCATCAGTGAAAGAATAGTTGAGATCATACTTTATTGCCTCTCTCATCTGATTCCAACTTCCATATAACCTTAAAAAATGTATAATAAATCTGACTAATACTTTAAATGAGTGCTGGTATGCACATCTTGGACGATACTTGAATGGTAGTATACATCCCTGCCAAACTTGCTAGCCTAGGTGACCACCAGCTGATGTAGCCCAAGAACAAGGGTTTGGAGTAGGCAGTACTTGAAAATGATCTTCCTTTTCTATGAAACTGCCCTTTATTTGGATGATTTGGCAGGCATTTCTATTAAAACCTTGCTTTATCTTTTGTCCTTTAAATATCACTTGGAATACTGAGTAGAAGGAGAAACAGTTTTGCCTCTAATATCTACACAGCATTTCCCTCGCTCCCCTTTCCAAAAGCAGAGAGTTACAGCCAGAGTTGAAAGCTGACATTTTTCGTTTAAACTCAAACTCTCAGATAGTCACAGAAACCCCAGAGTCTACTAGAGTAACATGGCTATACTCCAGCACGTGTAACTCAGAATAAATGACATGAAGCAACCCTGCCAGGAAAAAAGGAAAATCACATTGAAACTGAAATGATAACTTCATTGTCAGTGTGCTTTAAAAGAGAAAGTTTGTGGAAATAACTTCTGTGAGTGACAGTTCAGGAAATTTGTACTGGTAAAGATTGAAGTCTTTAATTTTTGCATTCTTTAATGTGTCCTTGAGTGTAGAAATAAGAGACATCATACAAGCAAAGGAAAATATTTCAGTGAAGATAATTTAAGGGGGATTTTTTTTTAATTTAACTGTTATATGGCTTTTATAGCACCTACAGCTGAGAAAAACGCTTTCAGCAAACCTGTATTTCATTGTGCCTGTATCAGTTAATACATGACACATAAATTACAGAAGCTACTTTAAAAAATGGCACTGCTTTATGAAAGGTAAACATTACTGTGTTAAATTCTAACTTTGTGCTTCCAGCCTTGCTGACTTGTTTTGTTTGAGACTCACTGTGTCATTTAGATATATGTTAAAAAAAAAATCCCCAAACCCTAAGCTTTTGAAAAGTGTATTTTGAAAAATATCTTATGGCCGTTTTGAGCAGTGGTGATCTGGAAAGAAAACAGATTAGAACGTTTGATAATAGAGGAAGGAAATATTATTATCACAGCTTGAAATCTGTTAACAGGGCCTTCCAAATGGGGCAAACATTAAAGTCAAATAGAAACTCAATTACAGGAAGATTTTCAACTTGTCAAAAATAATTGCATTAATGTCAGCAATGCTGAAGGTTTAAAACAAGGAAACTATTGTACAGTGTCTCTAGAAAGAAAGATTAAAGGAATGCATAGTGTAGTTTTAGCAAAAGGTCCAAAAATGCTCACATTTATTTTGGTTTTAGTTCTGAGGCCAAAGACCACAATACTGCATAAAACTGAAACATCAGTCTATAGCTTTCTGACAGATGTTACATCACACAAAGGCCATGGAATACTCAATAAGAGCAACCATTTATCTGCTTTGCTCTGAACCAAAACTCGTAGCAAATACCATGTAGAGGGCAAAGCTTCAAGCAGTTTGAAGGAGCTGGAGCTTTGAGATATGAACTAGTCTGTGCCTGAATGTTTGTCTCTTATTACAGCGGAGGTGTTCTGCACTTGCAGCTAAAGCTCCAGCATAAACTTTATTTAAGAAATTCTATTGAACTATTACAGAAAACATATATCTCTTACTGATTTAAATGGGAAATTTTACCTACCTCCTGACACTTCTTTGATTACGTTCGGTAGGTGTTACAACTCACAAAGGCAAATACTCTGCTTTTGCTTGAGTCAGAATTAGCTCCTGCCGCCCATAGGAGAGCAGCTTGCTTGGGTGGAACTGAGGAGAGTGTGTATCCCTCATCTTTCTTTTCTAAACAGAGCTCATTGCCTAAAACATGTACCTTCTCCCTGGTATGAAACAAAGACCATCTTCTTTCAGACCTTAATGTAGAGGTATGGTCCAAGGCCATATTTTGAAAGGTGTTGAGGTTCATTTGCAGTTGCAGATCACAATTCATCTCCCTTACTGTTAGGTGGAGGTTGACACATTTAAGATATTTTGCCTTAGACAGCCCTAAGGGTGAGAGAGGTCTCCTGTGATCTAGTTGTAGGTGTCTGACTATGCTTGTTGGCTGGGAAGACTGGGCACTGAAGTTAAGCATCTCAGGTGGTAGCTTCAAGTTAGGTATGATGAACGCAGGTCTGAGCAGGACTTTGAAAATCCTCTCAGATATCCTATCACATGGAAAGTACTTAAACATTTAGAAAGCTTGATGCTGTATTTTTTGGTTGTTGTGGTGGTGTTTTTTTCTGGTTTTGTGTTTTGGTTTTTTTTTGTTTGTGGTAAAGAGCGACCCACCAGAAAAATGGGGAAAAAGAGCACTTTTCAATTTCAGCTGTGCATGATGTCACACTAGAGAAATGTCCTGTTTGCTTTTGCTCCTCTACAAACCTCTAGAACATCTTCATGAATATTTGGAGGCTATACTAGCATAGAAAAACTCTTAAAAGCCTAATGCCTGATTTTATTTTTTAAAAGCCTAGATATCACTAATGTTGTTGTATCTTCAATATTCCTCTTCAAGACTAACCGAAAATGAAGAGTTTCGTATAATACAAAAAATAATACTTTTGTTCTCTGTTCCCTGATTTCCCAGCCAAGGCTGAGATACTGTTTATAGTACTGCTGTCTTCATAACCAGTTCCTGTGTTCATTCTGAGCTTCAAGGACACCTCAGGGTAAACTAGAAAAACAAAGTAACAGCATCAGAATTTTATTTTTCTTTAGTTCTGTGTTGTATTGTAAAATTTTATACATAAACCCCTGTAATGCACAAAAGTATTTATCTCCTTTATTTTCTTCTTCTTCTTCTTCCTCCAAGTATAATCCCAATAATCTGTTGTGACTGGGACCTCTAGCTAGTCAGTGCCTATATTCTGCTGAAATTAACAGGAATTAGATCTATATGAACAAGCACCTAGTGATCTTTTTCAGAAGTTTTTAGGCAGGTTAGCCATTTTTAAAAGTCTCACTACAGGTGTGTTTGCAACTTTAAGCCTCCTGGTATATTTTCTTAAATTTTTAAGTAATTTTCACAGGGCATTAGATGTTCTAAAATTAATTGCTTTGAGAGATTGATATTTTTGTCACTTAATTAATCTACTGAAATCTCTTTCCTCCCCTTTTTTGGGTGTACAAAACCAGGAGCTGACTATGCCGTGTGGCTGGAATGGCTTCTCATGAAAACCTAGTCCCTGAAAGTGACACAAATGTTAATTTTCCTTTAATCTTCACAAGCTATTGAAGTTGCATAGCATTAACACTCAATAACTCATACCAGCATTTTAATAGCTAAAGTGACATCCACACTCCAAGAGCCAGTATTCTGCTAACGGCCAGGGTCAGTAACACTTTTACAGGGCCAGACTGAATACTTTCCCAATCAGTACATTTCCTAAACTATTTCATGGACCAGAAACGTTTGACCTCTGGTATTGTTTGTTTGAGACTTATAACAGGTCCTCTCCTAGCATCCCTTCACCTTCAGAAATCTGTTCTCATTTCCTTACACCAGATCCACTTCCAAATGTTGTGCTTTGTTACAAGAGCGCAGTTTTTTTTAATAAACAAAATAAATGTACACACCAGAAACACTCTGAGTTTGTGCTAGCTATTTATTTTATTCACATCACAAACAGATTTGCAGATTACTTTTTCAAAGCTGCATGCAGCTGGATTTCTACACCAGGGATGTAGAAACCAGGCTGAGTGATGGAGGAGACAGCATTCAAGAAATGTGGGTTAGCTTGTACCATAATTCCCTTGAGATGTCCTATTTCAAGAAAGGGTGCTGTGGTAATTCTGCATCAGAAGCAACACATGACCCTGATAAGGCAATCAACTTTGTGTTTAAAGTGCATGGATTGCTTTTAAACGACAGAGCTGGAGAGCACCATTCATTCAGACAGGAGACCAGGGTGGAGTGTGCCATAGCTCCCTCCAAATTATGTGCCTGGATTTTTTTTTTTTTCTTCAGAAACTAGGGTACGGCAGAAGCAGCAATGGATTGTGCCTCATTTTTGTCTGGCATGACAACACAGCACAGTGAGGAGGTGTACCAAGACACAGGAGGTAAAGAGCTCCAGGAACTTGGTGCCTCTGGGATAAATAAACTGTTGATTCCACCCACTTCCCACTAAAGCACTATTTTAATGATGTGAATCCACTGAGTACTGGGCTCCAAATCTTTGGGTAAAATTTACTTACAATTGCGTCTAGCCAGCAGGGAGTAAGAGGTGTCCCTCAGGAGCGACCTATTCCACAGCATTTGATGATAAGTTTAGGGGAGATAAATGCCATTCCCTCCTTCCCACCCTGACAAGTTGTGCTGTTTCAAATGCCTGCAGTTTAGGGGAACAGTGTGGAGATTTGTAGGTGCAGATTTATGCCACCTCACAGAAGATAGTTACCTGAGGCAGCTTCAGCAGGGAAATTCTTTGCCCCAAGAGGTTTTTCTAGGTAGTAATCAAGCAAACTAACACCCAAATGACTCTCTGAGAGTATGTGTTTCTCATCAATAGCTGAGGAGGCTGAGTAAGTGTCTAACATAGATGAGTAAGTGTCTAACATTGTGTGGAAGGACCCCATCCCACATCGTCTCCTTCTGCTTGGGGTCTCACAGAGCTCCCTCATACTCTGGTCTCAGTGAGAGAAAAACCACCCTTGCCTGTAATGTTTGAATACATCGGGTGAACACCTGCATGTGCAAATGAGCACGTATGCAAGTGTAGGATTTTGCCTCTTGGTGGGTAATGATGTACTTGACGACTTGGCCTCACACATGTCCTGTTCTGGCTCAAAGAAGTCTACCTTAGAGATGGGTATTAAAGCTTTTTTTTATATGAATCTTTACTCTTTCGTTTTATGTCATCAAACTGTCAGA
>VZTO01004803.1:13387-52947 GCA_013400615.1 Syrrhaptes paradoxus | reverse complement strand
GTGCCGCTCCGCCGCCGCCTGAAGTCACTTCCTCGGGCCCCGCCCCGGGGCCGAGCCGAGGCGGGAGGCAGGGCCCGGCCCGGCGGCAGGTAACGCCCGCCCGCTGCCCGCCTGAGGGTGGGCGCTGGGGCCGGCCCAGCGCGAGGTAACGGCCGCCGGGACACTCCGCCGCTGTCTCGCCTCCCCCCCAGCACGCTGGGTTTTGGGGGACAGGGGGGTGCGGGGTGTTTCGCTTCAGCAGGAAGCTCTGCTAAAGAGCTGAGCCCCGCAGGCGTGCTCCGGGGTGGTCGGGGCCCCGGCCCTCAGATCTGCGGTCCCGCCGAGGGAAAGCAACTTCCTGCGCGGGGGTAAACCCTGCAGCACTTCAGCAGCTGCTGAAGGTTTGTCCCTTGGCTGAAGGTCAAGTGGAAGTGCCCGAGGAACCTGCCCTGGCTGCAGCTCTCTGCTGCTCCTCGGTCTCCGCTCTGCGGGGAGCTGCCTGGGATTCTTTCACAACACCGCATCCACAACGAATATTTACCTGTTCGGGCAGTATGCACTTGAGAAGTGCTGTACACCTGCTTACATCCATGAACAAAATAAGCTCAAAACATATGCTGGATATAAAATGTGTGATACCAAGAATCCCATGAAATCCACCGAAGTCCTCGTGCTGTTTTGAGGACACCCCATCTCCTTGCCACTGATAGCTGCAGAACCTGGCAGTCTGAGTTGAACTGTATCCATTAATACTTATGGGGAAAAAAAAACATTCAGATGATGCATGGATGAAGAAGAACAAAGAGCAGACCACTTCCACAGTAGAAAGGCTGCAGCTCCTCATACAGAATTGCTGATGTGCTCAGAAACTTTTTTACAATAAAAGGAACGTAAACACCAAACATAGCTTGTTCTTATACCAAGGAGATACACATAACCCTTTGTCACTTAGGGCTAGAAGTTATATTCAGCTGTTCCTCCCCGTACATCTCAAAAGTAGCAATCCCATACAAATCTGAAGGATCTCAGACTGAATATTACTCTGAGCATTGTCTTTCTTACAAAGAATGACACCCACCTTGTTTTTACAGGCAAAACCACAACAAACTGAAAGAAAAACAGTCAACTTGGGATTTCCCAGTGTCTGTCAGCAGGTAGCTGCGTGCTTTATCCCACCTAGGTGAGTTCTTGACTGACATTACAATTGTGATTGCCAAAAGCCTGATATCCTGTGGACTTCCCAGACTTGGTTATTTGCAGAGCTTTCATCAAAGTTCCTATGTTATTATTTATGTTCCCACAATAACAAAATGCCAATGTATCTGATTCTGGTACACAGTACTACCTATACGTCATGATAAATTCTGGGAACAAGGGGAGAACAAGATGGTCAATGTTTATAAAACAGACAAGGCAAGAGGAAAGATAACTTCATAGAGGATTTCTAGTCTGATACTTGCTTTCTCTGATCTTTCTAATCAGAGAAAATTTTTACAGAACTCTTTTGCTATAACAACCTGGAGCAGAGAAAATGAAAACTCCCATTTACATTCAGCATCAGACTTTCCACATACAACTAGAAAAACAATATTAAGTCATCTATGAAATTAGGAGACTCAGTGAAAGTCTTTCTGCATTCACAGCACAATTCTAGGGTATTGTATGTTTTCCTGTCACCCCAACTCCTAATTAATCAATCACCTTCAACAAAGCAAAAATGCATTAGAACCGGACAGCTTTTTCACTCCAGTCTATGGGCTAATTAATCCCTCATGCAATTGAATTGAAATTAATAGAAAAAGACACATTGTTCTTCTCCTGAACACAGCCTAGCCTGGTCTCCAAGTCCCAGAACATACCTATTGTGAACAATGACCACATTGACAGGCAAGGCATTCTCAAGGAAGAATTACAAGAACTGCTCTGAGTAATACAAGAAGGAGCAGTAACGGAGAAGCTGTTTCCAGCAGTCCATGGAGGTGTTGCTCTTCTGTCATGAGCAGTAAGAGATTTCTGTTCCCTTACTGTGACACCAGCATTAAGGTTAGAAAAACTCATCTCTAATAGAACTCTGGAAAATGACAATACAGTGCTCTATAGAACTGTCACTCATGCCTTGAAACCTGAAGGCTTTGACCTTTCACATTCATTTATTTTTTATATTATCAAACTAGAATGATACTACTGTTTATTCTGCAGACATGCACAAGACTGATCCTTGAATGTGAAAACCACTGCTGTGGGTAGAAACCCTGGGTTTTGCTGCAGTCTGTGGTTAGATCCCCAGATAGCCAGGACTAGCTTAAAACAAGAGAGATGTGCAGGAGTGACTGGTCCCAGTGTTTTCAAATACCAACCTCCCTGCATTCCAGACAATGTGCTTTTGTAATGCTAGCATATGCTTGAGGTATGTGATAACAAATAAAAAGAAAAGTTGTTTCCTTTATGTAATTCTGTTACCTAGAGCACCTTCATAGGGTGTTTCCTTCTGCATGAAGACCTGTTAGGCCAGTGGGTTATTCACACAAATCAAAGAAATCCCTAAGCTTTACCAGTGAGACTAGAGACAGAACCAAAACACATTGTTTAAAAATAAGTTGTTAAACAACTCAACTTCAGACTTCCCTTGTCTGCTGGTCTCTGAGTAATGACTCAAATACTGGAAAATATGTGGTAATGTAAACTGGCATGGTGGAGCACACATTGAAATTCATTTTTCTTTATCTGAGGTTCATAGAAGATAGATGAAGATACATTCCTTCTTCGAAAAGTTACATCAGTTTCTATTTAAACAGAATGGGATATACAGAAGTAGAGGAAGTCAACCTACACCACTTTTCCTAAAATTACACTTAACTTGAAATATAATCCTACAGGCTAATGTAACTTTAAATGTCCCTTCTTAATCGGATCAGTCCAAGTGATCCTAGCTGCAAGATGACAAAAAAAGATGTATCCAATACTTTATAAAACACACAAAAGAACCCAGACTTTCCCTCATGCTATTGTCAGAACTGGCCACATCTATGATGCTTCTCTGGTACAAACTGAAACTGGAAGGTGTTCAGGTATGGCTGGCAATTAAAAAAAAAGAAAACTCACACCCAACATAAAGAGTGTCAACAGAAGAACTGAATTCAAGGAAGAATCTCAGAGGCTGTCTTACTGCATGGATAGAGCAAGAGAAAGCATGGATTTAAAACCAAAATGGCATGTATTCCATACATACCACCCCCCCCAATTCATATCTGATATCCTGCTGCTGTTCAGGGCCTGCGGGATTCACTAAGGTCTGAATGGGGATAATAGACACTGTTCCTTTCAAGATAAACAGAACGCTTATGAACCAAATGTTTTACTTTTGGCTGAATTTTGCGACCAGGAATAGTTGAGCGAGAAGCTACACACCATCCTCAGTTCACCAGCTCTAGTAACACTGCTGAAGGTTCAGTATGTAGATGCCATGTGATCTCCCTATGTACGTACATAAAACACCTTTCAGAACCTGTTAAGTGGTTCACATATAGTACATATGACAAATTAGATCTATAATTACAACACTATCTCATTTCTTTGCTTTTCATAGTTTTGTTCCCAGAGGGGAAACATGCAAATCTCCCTGCAGCCTGCTCAGCCCCGTCAGCTCCTTCTCACATCTGTGATTACTGAGAGCACTGGACACCACAGAAACCACATTGTTCATAAAGACACTCCTGCACTTCAGTGACTGCAGGGTGGATCTCTAATCAGCTAGTACAGCCTTCAAGTAAAGCCTAATTTTGGGCTAACAGATACTGTAATTCATTAAAGTCCCATTGAACGAAGTTAACATGCAGTGCTAGCTTCTGTGGTACAATGTTCCAACTGGAACAGCCCTGTAAGCAATAAAACCCTCCGACAGAGTGTATCAGACAGTTGTTTATTACACAGGTGAACGACCTTGGACTGACAGAGAATGGGCAAAACCAACACAGAAACAGTCTTTTGTGAAAGAATCAAAATGTTTCTTACTGCCTTAAAAGATTCTGAAGAATGTTATTTTCTACATCTTTAAGATATTGCCTGCTCACATAAATCTCCCTAAATGTGTTCATTCAAATTATTTTGACTTAAAGGCCACAGAACCACCAGATGCTGGTAACAGCTTTCAGCCGTTCTTGACTTGGCTTCTCTTTGAAACCTTACCCCGTTACAGTCCCGTTAGCCAGCCACTACCTCTCCCACCCACAAAGGTTTCCATATAGAAAATTCTTGCATACATTAAATTCTTACATGTTTTTCATTTTTATATTGATATTTAAAAATAAACGGAACCATGTTCATGTGCAACTATTTGGAAAAAGCATCTTTATTAGGAGAAAAATCTTCTTTCTGAGCTACTTGTTTGCTTCCTTCACTTATGTTGCAGTAATACTAACACTGTCTGAAATTAATTTGCTACACCCAATGTGGAAAAGCAAGAATGTATTCACACACTACCTATGTATATTAATATGTGGTTAAAATAAGAGTAGAAAAAGAAAACAATTGAAAACAGAAACATTAGTCTCTGCACTGTTCCTCACAAACTCCAATATAAACCAGAGATGAAAACTTTAAACATTACACTTCCATAGTGGAGCTGGGTAGAGAAGATTCTGACTATTTAGTTCTGCCTGGCACACATTTGTCAGCTCTCCCTCCTCCCAAAAGAAAGTGTTTAATCCAAACAAGTTATGAGATTTCCTGGTAACCTAAGAGGCACAATTTTACCATCCAGACACCTTGGCACGTGAATTCTGGTACGTTATTCCAGCCATTATGTCAGACACCCTAAAAACTTGCCACAGAAGTCTAAACATGTTTTAATACAATTCAAAAAGGTATAGGAAATTGGTGTTTATGGGTATAGCCTTAAAAAAAAAAATAGAGCTGGTAACATCAAGCAAACCTAATTAAAGTTGCAAGTTTCATAACTGCTTTTGTCCAACTTCCTAGCTGTGCAGTTTAATCTTTTAACTGTCACGTTTGTAGCAGAAATAAATACCATCATAAATAATAAAAAATAAAGAGGAAAACTTCTGCAGGCAAAACCAGTGACATCTTATACCACTGGACTAGAATAAATGGGCTTTAAAGCAAGCAGAAATTGTACTTTACACATTTTAACTCGCACCCTGTTAGGAAAACATACAGGTGATCTTGGCACCTCATTTACTTGGAAAAAAATCAGCTGTTTAACTTCACTAAGTTTTCAGATGATATAATTAATACTGTAAAAAATTATTATGTTGGTTTAAGAATATTTTACTGCAATTAGCCCTGTATCAAGAGGATATATTTTCTGTCCTGAAGCAAAATATGAACTCTTACCAAAATAAATATCCATGCTGCTTATACTTGTGCAACCTTTTCATAACCTGAGCACAAATGCAAATGAGAACACACTCATCATACTGCTGACTCTTCTCCAATTTTTATAATACACACCTCATTTGATTACAATAACTAGATTTTGTTCTATCCAAATCAAATTAACTGTTTGTAATATCTTCTGCATAGAAAACTTTTTCCTTAACTTTATTCTAATTTGACTGTGTCTGAAACAACCTTCCACAGAGTTAGGGAAAATAAACATTAAAAAAAAAAAAAAAAAAAAAAAAAAAAAAAAAAAAAAAAAAAAAAAAAANGTTTAAGAATATTTTACTGCAATTAGCCCTGTATCAAGAGGATATATTTTCTGTCCTGAAGCAAAATATGAACTCTTACCAAAATAAATATCCATGCTGCTTATACTTGTGCAACCTTTTCATAACCTGAGCACAAATGCAAATGAGAACACACTCATCATACTGCTGACTCTTCTCCAATTTTTATAATACACACCTCATTTGATTACAATAACTAGATTTTGTTCTATCCAAATCAAATTAACTGTTTGTAATATCTTCTGCATAGAAAACTTTTTCCTTAACTTTATTCTAATTTGACTGTGTCTGAAACAACCTTCCACAGAGTTAGGGAAAATAAACATTAAAAAAAAAAAAAAAAAGAGAAAACAACAAAAGAAAACCCCAGCAGCTCAGTGCATCATACTTGATAGTGTGGGATGGCTGCATTCTTGTTATCATTGCTTTAAGTTTGATCTAGTAACATGACAGTAAGATTTTTTTGTTTTAAAAATGGCCTACTACTTTTGCCAAAAATCAAGTCATTAACAAATAATGACAGCTGTGTCAACACATATTGCTTTAAAAATACGGCCCAAGATAGAACTCTCCATTGTAATTAAATGAAAGACCCATGCCTTTCGGCATAAAATCTTATGTTACCACCAATGAAAAATATGCCTGTACCAATTTTAGGGGAAAAAAAAAACCTCACCAAAAAAACCTTCTTACTCAATACTCGGAAGGCTGTGTTATGATTGTGACCTCACCATTAAAAGATGCAAGTCTTGGGGTGCCTCTTCAGCTCTGCAGATATTATTTTAGCTGTATGATGCACATTCACTGAAGACAACAGAAGAGCAGCCATGTCTGTTCTGCGAAAACCTTCAAAGAATTGAATCAAACAGACCTGACCCTCCACATCTTAGATACATGGGTCCAGCTCCTGAGAGTTAGCCAATCAATCATATTTTTTTCCAAAACATTGCACAAAAGTCTTTCTTTTCAGCCAGTATGCACATGGAATTAAACTCTTTAGTTCATTTCTATTATGATTCTCTGTTGATAAACAGATAGTTTTGATAATGCTACTTCCTATAATCATATGTGAGCACAAATATTAAGTGAAGTGAAAGTGAAGATAAATGCACCATATTCTTACCAGAAAAGTAGCTGGGCACGAAATCCTCAGTATTTAAACAACAGATATTCTCACTCATGCCTTTTAAAGCTGTTCCACTTTGCATGCAATAATTAAATCATTTGTCCCAGAAATAGAAAGGATGGTCTAATATTATAGAAAAGAGCCAAAAATGAGTTTTGTGACTAGTTGTGATGGGTTTACCCTTGGCTGGGAGCCAGCCCCACACAGACCACTATCTCACTTCCCCCCACCTCCCAGGGACAGGGGAGAGAATTAAAGGGGTAAAGGGAAAAAAAAAAAGACTCATAAGACTCCCGAGTTGAGATAAGAACAACTTAATAACTAAACAACAATAATATCGAAAATAATAGTATATGCAAATATACAAAGGAGTGATACACAGTGATACTCTCACCACCCGATGACCAAGGCTCAGCCTGTTTCCAGCCAACAATTGCAGAGCAAGGAGAGTCCCAAAACCACACTCCCAGAGCAAAGATAACAGCCCAAGCGTCCCAGACCAAGAGCTGACTGAGGAAGGGAGAAGGACCACCCTGAAAGAGCTGATCCAGAGCAAGAAAGGATCCGGAACAAAAAGGGATGAGCTTCTGAAGGGTCCTCACCTATATACTGGGCACGACATGTATGGAATAGACCACTGGCCACTTTGGGTCTCAATCCCCAATCTAAGATCACATCCTAGGCTAGTATTTCATTTCTTTTTTGATTACATTAACCAAGCTGCTGATGCTATCTCGCACTTTAACAGTGATGAAAGTACAAGAGATCACTGGAGTTTCCTGAATTCACACCATAGCAGCAGTAAGAAGAGAAAAGTTTCCTATTTGCCTGCATAAGTAGAACATCTAAAAGCCAGAGTGGCTCGCTATCACCTAACTCAAAGCAGGAAAAATACCATTTCAGAGTCAAATCCCTAGGCACACACAGAGGCTCTAACTACCCTAAGCAGCCTGCAACCTCTCCTCTTTACAAAATCTTTGTTATGGTCATTATCTGTCCACCCCCCGACTTCAGCTGCCAGTGTTAAAGCTTTGCTCTGATGTGGCACAGCTGTGTAACCTGCCAGGTGTGATCTCTCGAAAGGTCAAACTCCGCACACGCCACCAGAGTGAGCTCTCACCCAGCAAATCCAGCTCCACCGCTTTGGGTCCTTCCTTCCTCCTGTCCTTTCAGGCAGGGGAAGAAAAAATAAAAACCCCACGTTATTTAAAGCTTAATGCCTTCTCTTCAAAGCTTTTTGTATCTTCCCGCCTCAGTTCTTGAGCAAAACATGAACGCCAGGGTGCAGAAATGGTGTTTCCCAAGGATATGTTCAGAGCTAGACAATCAACTCTGCAGACACAGCTCCACTCGGAAAACCTTCAACATGCACTTGAGCGGTAAGAAAGCTGGCTAAGCTTGCATGAACAACTGGAAGCTAAACCAACACGTCTGGGTGACGCTATGCCAACAGCAACGCCAGCCAGCAGCTCCTCAGCTGCCCTGCACCGCCCCAGCTGCTCTACACTCCCTGAGTTCAGCTCAGCCCTGGTGACCTGCAGCAGCCCAAGGTCTGGCACCTCCTTATCCCCAGTGCTTCTGCTGCCAGGGGACCCCTGCTGCCATCCTCCAGAGGGAAGCAGAAGTGATACCGTTGACACCGTGGGTTTGTTGGGCCCGTTTCACTGCAGGTGTTGGCAAGCTCCTCTTCAGTTAACAGAGGCGTGCCCTCTTCCACCATCAGAGTATTTGACCATTTTAGCTTTTTTCTCCTTCTCTGCACTAACACTTCAGCCCAGCATAGCATGGGAGCATGTGCTTCATTTCAAAGATGTGAATTATTTCCTTGAATTTTAAATGAAAAACGTGCTGTGCCAGGGTTGAACCCCTAAATCATGCACCACAGGGCAAAAGTTGTGTGAAAACAAAGGGAGCTCATAGTGGATGCCACTGCTTATGCAACTGCTGTGGCCAACAATTTTCAGCTAAGACTTTTTTCAGCCACGGAGAATAGTAATTACATATCAGCATAAGGCTTAACTATCTTGAGGAGAGTGATATTCTCTGTGATATGTTTTTTATTCTTAGCCACAGAAATATGTTGCTGCAGGTGCAGATTTTCAGTGATACTGAAACTTACAGAGGTTTTAGGATCTGAAAGGAAGGTTGTGATAATGATCAAAACATGATTATTATATCTGTCAAAGATTCTTCTAGCTACAATTCTTCCCCTTAACAGATTTTGCCCTTTATGCTAGGCTCCTTAAAACCCATTCCCTTCTGTCACTCCTCTACCATGCAAACACAGAGCATTAAACTTCAAGAGACACCTTGCAGATTTCAAAAATACCTTTATGGTGGAAATTTCACAGATCGCTGACTTTTCACTAACAGCACCAGCCACAGTGAAATCATCAGTCTCAGGAGGAATGGGATGAAGCCAACTAAAGGTCAAATAGTACCTGAAGAACAAACTTTCTTCCAAACATAGAGCAGAGCAGAAATAAAAATTAAGAATACTGGAAGTATGACACTGATGTTTAAGTCAGTATTTATTATTTTTAAATAGGTTACTATTACAAATATTAAATGGCAAAAGATACAGATGAAGGGTTTTTCCCAATGTGATTTTGACAGCGTTGTGAAAAACAGTCTTAATGTTGAAACATTTGTACCAAAAGCGCTTGCTGAAGGAACTACTTAGAGCCCAGTCCTTTAGATGTTTAAACATCAACTCTGATGATGTGTGTAGCCTGCCTAACATCAGTAAATCTTTCATCAGATTCCTAGGACTTGCATAACAGTATGGGTATTACGTCTCCTGCAAGTGTAGTGTCTGAAAAGTTCCTACAAGATGCTTTGGACCTCCCAGAAATTCCTGAACCTTAAATTCACAGAAAGCTGCAACTCACCTCTAGTTCCCTCTTCAGACATATGGGTGCAAAAATGTCTGTTTCTAAAATTGCTGTCTCCACAATGCTTCTCCAGCAGTTACCTAGCCTTGAAACCACATAAGCTCTGTCAGCACCTCCGTTTTCATTCTGAAGTTCCCCAAACACTGAAAGCACCACACACAGCACTGCTCAGCAGAAGCCAGAACACTGGTGTCACCAACACCTTTCTAGCTACCAGTGCAGCACACAGCACGATGGGGGCTGCTATGGGGAAAATTAACTCCACCTCAGCCAGACCCAGTACAGCCATCTTCAAAGGCATCTGTCATATTTATTGCCTATTTTAGTTGAGGTCAAAAAGTCCAGGAGGGATCTGGAGGAGGAAGAGCTGGAAAGTAAGCTCACACCCAACTGGATCAGGGACTTGTATGTGCCGCTTCAGCCCAGCAAGCAGCTCCTTAGACAGCAACCCACCATCATCATCCACTGCCAGAGTTCAAGGAAGACGTTGCCTCTCTCAGAACTGCTCCGATACTTACTCTCTGGAAAGAGAGTTTACACATCAGCTAACACCATCACATCAAAAACCGAGATCTCTGACCCTGGGCATCCAGCACCGTCCACGCCACTAATACACTGCGGGAAGAGTCAGATTCGCAGCCCCGTAGTAAGATGAGCTCTATGTATTTTGAACCTGCTGCTTCTCATGCTCACAACAGGGCTTTCTGCAATGTCGCCTCATTTGTCCACAACCATTCTCTAACCTGAAGGTCAGTTTACATTTTTGCTAACACCAGTTCTTTATTCCCACACTGGAAACACTGAATGTACCTATACCTAGCAAGTTACTTCAATTATAACTAGGAAACAAACAAATTTTCATAAAATAAACCATATTATAGTTTCTTTGCAAAGAATAAAAGATTTGAAGGAACAGGTCTAAAGATGTTTGTACATGAAGCTGTAGAATATTTGGCTGTGTAGCCTTTCATAGTACAGACAGGAAAAAGTTAACTTTTTTGTTAGGATTCTCAGCTTTTAAAACTAGAGCACAGCTGGAATCCCTCTTTGCTGGAGATGAATCACTGTGAGACTAAGTAAGCAGGCAGTCAATGCAGGATGTATTTCTCCTAATCAAAAAAAGGTTGAAGTCAATGGAAGTTCTTGATAAAAAGAGAGCAGGTAAGAATAATTCACAGCACGGGCTTTTAGTGAAGCTGTCACTATTTACAAACAATAGTATTTTAATCTTGCCTGCATGTAGTTACTGTTAAAATTTTTCTAATATTTGGACAATCAGCTTGAAAAGCTAGCTAACAGCAGCATTTTTTGTTTCATATTCCCATTCAGTCCCAAATATTGTAGAACATCCTAAATAAGTGGATATGTCTTCAGTTTGTGCCGGATGTACAATATTTAGTCCCTGACGCAGACATTGCAGAGGAAGGGAATATTAACTCTCACTGTATTGTTTTTTAAAGATCCAAATGAAGCTCAAATTGCAGATAAGAATGCAGATAAGTAGCTCTTCACATTTCCAATGCATGACCATGTAAGAAAGATGGGATTCAACTTGGTGGTAAGAACTTCAGACTGCATTAGGTATTCTCAAATAAAATCACTTATACTTCTTTATCAAAAACAGTGTGACAGTGCATGGCTAGTTAGCAGTGACATAAATTACAGTAGCTTTATTACCCACGAACAAAAATGGAGCATGCATTAGTTATAGATTTCAATTTAACTGTGTATTAAAAGAGGCAATATTCTGACAAAGCAAACTCATGTTTAGTTTTATGGTTCCCTTCCATTTGCACCTATGTACGATGACTTTGTCCTATGTAATTTACATCCCAGGCTCAGCCTACCACCATCAAAGCCAGGATATCACCTTCTCCTAGCCATAAACCATGCTCTTTACCATGCTCTAGTCTGGTACATGCTGGACCTGATATAAACTGATATCATTACAGAGTATTTTGCTGGGTTAGAGAGTTAGATCAGCTCAGGAGTGACGTACGCCAGCGCTAACACAGTAAAAGGAGGACTGTCTCTCTACTACAGATGGAGCCTAGGCAGATTAGCTGGTTAAATCAAATACCCACAGTTGGGTCATATGAACTCTTCTCAGTTTATCTCTACAGCTATTTCTGGCAAGGTAATACTTCTTGCTAGTTGCAACTTACAGTTGGAATCATGTAGTATGCTTCAGGGAGCTGACTTCCCCACAGACACGTGGATGAGCTGATAATGCTGCATTCAGAGGACTGGAGAGAGCCTTACTCTACTGACTGTATGGGAAAAGACGCTGCCTCTGTTCTGTTTCTGTTATCACCACATGCCCCTGCATTCTTAGTTAACAGAGCAAACACAGCAAGCACTTAAATAAACTATTTCAATCAGTATGCACACAATCATCAAAGTCTATCTGATTGCTTTACAGAACCCTTTAATGTAGATAAATTGCTGAAGAACTATTACCTCTGAACAATTACACCTTTCCTTTGGTATTAAATCCTGAACGGTGGTACTCAGGCTTCCTTTGAATGGCAGTAGCAGTCAGTGCAACTAAGATTTTTAAAACTCCCCTTTTTAAGCAGAAATTAAGCTAAAATTATAATTTTTCAGTGGAAATTCTACTCAGATTTACTTAAAACATTGTCAGCAGTATTTGATAGTTCATAGTTTTAAAACAGATTTTTTAAGGTATTTTTAGAAGTTTCATATTCAAATAAGATACTTTCTTCAATTACCAACCTCCTTGTAAAGAGATCAGACATTCTTTGTGAGAGCGTAAACACTCAGCTGCCTCATTCTTGCCTATCAGTTTTGTCCTCAGTAATCCAGCTGGGCTTTCATTCAAGCAAACAGTATAATCTAAAGAAAGCAAGCAACGCCGCTAATCCCATTACACCTCTTGCTAGTCTGACCTCTAAAGTCAAAGCACAAAACACAAGTTTATCAGGTTTCATACCTACTTCAAAAACAACGTTCTGCTTTGTATAATCATAAGAGTAAAGTAACCAATAAATTTTGGATTCCACCAAACTTAATCTAAAAATCTCTGCTGGTTTAGCACAGTCAATAACAGAACTGGTTTTCATTCCTACTATTCCAGTTACCAAAGTTCAAAAAGATTGTCATGAACATCACATTTTTGCACTAGCAGTAAAATGACTGCGGAAACAGAACTGCCATAAAAACCTGTTAATGCAAGAATTCCACAAGATGGGGATAAATGTACTCTGTGAATCCCTGTGTCTTTCGAATGCCTATTCACAGTCATAGAGCAACACATCTCACTCTAGGAATCATACAGACATAATCAGAAAACAAAATCCTGAAAACACTTGTTAGGTGAGTTTTAGAAAAAGATAAACTTTCTCTGCTTAGGCTCCTGAATAACTAAATTGTATTTTCAATTAAGTAAAACTACTCTGCGGAAAATAATTCTCTGAATTCACACAGCTCTCCACAAAAACCTGACAGACTTTTTTTTACTTGCAACCCTGACACTGACTGCTCATACTTACTTTTCACAGTCATTCTCACATATGTTTTGGGAGAGCAACTTCCTTATTTCTCTTATAATTTGCCATCAGTGAAGCAGCAACTTCTGAACAACAGCTATCAAGACTGCAAATCATACAGAAAAGCTTACTTCTAAACAGATCACGATTGAATCTTGGCTTCATTCAGAAGAACCCAAAGGTAAACATTACTTACTCTCAGGCAGAGGCTCCTTTCCAATTCTATAAACTTTAGCTATAGAATCATAGAATGTTTTGGCACTAGATCAAAAAGGTACAACACTAAGATTTGAGGTCAAAAAAAAAATAATCTGGCCCACTATATAACTAAAGATGGTAAGTTTATTTTTGCAAAGAGAAAATTTTAGCTACTGATAGACTAACTTGAGTGTTTGTGAAATCATAAGCACAGTGGAGGTTTGGTTTTGGTTTTTTTTACATCTCAGATCAATAGCTTTCAAACACATTCCTCAAGTACAGAGTTCATTAAATCATTGCTTGACAGATTTTTTTTTTCCCCCCAATCTAATGTTGAACACATGTAACCCAAAACAAGTGACTGGCACATGAAAGCCATGGCAGACTTCTTCAGAAAAGTGGGAGGAAGGGGGGCACAAAACATTTCAAATAGCTTATTAACATACAAAATAAGTATATTGTATTTAATCACTGGTCAGCTTTCACAGCTTGAAAACCTGAAGCTGTTAACAGTGATGCACTGCAGAATTTCCAGTGTTTCATTTTATAAACTGCAATCCCTGAAAATCACATTGAAAAAGGATGGGAACATCCCACCTCCTGAGCCTCGGGCCTACCTTTCCCTGGTTCCACACACACCAGTTTGACCTTCCCTGACAGGGCACTGGGGGAGCAGTTTGCACACATGCTGCCTGGTCCCCTCAGACCAGCGGTGCACGGAGGCACCTGAGGTAGCTGCTGGAGGCCTCCATGGGGGGAAATAAGGGCTGCTAAGTGGATATACAGCAGCCCCAAGGGTAGACTAAGGAGTGCTAATAAGCTCATAGGAGGATAGTCCCCTGATGAGCACTGGAAAGCAGGACAACCTGGAGAACTGCTAAGCACCCAGCTTGCCTGACCCTCCATCAATGCAGACACTCCCCACAGACGAGGCCGTGGGGCAGCTCCACTGCAGCCAGCCAGCCTCTCTCATGGCTGTGTGCGGCCCTAGACATGCTAGAGCGGAGCAGAGCGCCAAGGCCCGGGCGACAAGATGACACCTCGGGGCCCGAACACCGGGAGGAGGAGGAGGAGGAAGAGGAGGAGGAAGAGGATGAGGCCCGTGTCACGACGCCCCACCTCGTCCCGCGCAGCTCCCTCGCCGAGGCGGCAGGGGGCGCCATGCGCCCCGCCGGGGCCAACTACAGCTCCCGGCACACAACGCGGCAGAGCAGCGCATGCGCCCCCCGCCGCCGCGCAGCCTGCCCACTTTAGGGGCGGGGCTAACGGAAAAGAGCCGGTAGCGCCTTTTCTCCTCTGCCGGCGGCTGCGGCGGCCCAGGCGTAGGGCGCTCCTGCCCCGGGGCCGCACTGTTTGTGGTGTCCCTGCCCGGTACTGTTCGCTCCTATTCGGTACCCGGAGGTGGGGCGGGACGGCCACCGCCGGAAGTGCCCGTTGCTATAGCAACCACCTCCCCGCTAAACATCCCGGTGCCCCGGAAGTGTTCAAAGCTGGTCTCCCATGTGGAGATTGTCCCTGTCGCTCCTGGACGCGGCCGCAGCGGCTGCCGCTCACGTGGGCTCGGCGTTAAACCTTACCGGGTAGTTCATTAACAACCAGCGGGAGGCCATGTCCGTTAAACTCCTCCGCGGAAACGATTGGCCAAGCGCCCCTCCGCCCGGCCAATCGGCGCCGGCCACGCTCCGTCCGCAGGAAACCGCACATGGAAAGCCATGATTGGCGGCGATAGGTGCAGGCCCCTCCCTCCCAGGCTTCCCATTGGCTTTATGTTTGGCGTGGTACGCTCCAATTGGCCGGTCGCGGAGTGGCGCCCCCCACCCTGCAGCTCCTGGCTTGATAAGACGGAGGGGGAGGGCCGCAGCCGCTCCGACGGGCTTAGCGGTGGCGCGCGGAGCGTGCTGCGGCCGCTGGTGGGCTCGGGAGGGAGGGGCGGGAGCAGGGGTGCCTGAGGAGAGCGATCGGTCTCTTCTGTGGCCGCAGCCCACGTCGCCATGAAGTCGGTGTGGGTGCTCGCTCTGGCGTGCACGCTCCTCCTGGCCGGTGAGTGCCCGCGGGCTTCTAGAACCTTCTGGCGGGTGGGGGGAGGAAGGTGGTCGGGGACCAACAGCCCCCTTCTGCCCCCCCTTTTTGCTGGGGTAAAGTGGACGGAGGCGGACAAGAGGCGAGGTGAGGCCCTTGGTGTCTGGGTGGGGGGGGACCCCACAGTCTCCCGGTGTCCTTTTTTCTTTCCGTGCGGCCTGCCAAGGCCGGAGGAGAGGGGTGAGCGGTGCCCAGCTTCCCGCCTGGTTCTTCCCGGGCTGCTGCCGGCGGCGCTCCCCAGGGAACGGGGGGAGGGCGGCGGTGCGTCTGCAGCGGCTCATGCGCCGTCACGGGCGGGGGAGTCCGGCCCCTTCCCCCATCTTTGGTGCGTCCGCTTGGGTTGAAGTTTTCCCGGGGCGTGGGGGTGGAGGGACAGAACTGAGCCTCAAACCTTAGGAAGGGGTAAACAGAGAACTTCGGTAGTGTCTAGTGGGGGTCGGGCTGAGGTAGTTAAATTTCTTGTTTTCCCAGTGGCTGTTAGAGCTGATGAGGTGGAGGTGGATGGGACCGTGGAAGATGACTTGGGTAAAAGCAGAGAAGGATCTCGAACAGATGATGAAGTTGTCCAGAGGTTAGTAGCTGGGGTTCTGGGTAAGTTACTTCTGAAATGTTAATGCTTTCTCTTGTTTTGAGGCAGCTGGGGTTAGAGTATCAGTAATGCCTAAAGCCTGTGATGTAGGGGGGAACACCATTCAAAAGAGAGATCTAATCAGCTGGGAGAAATAACATTTCTGGGGAGGGCTGCTTCCTTTGAAATGGAAGTGAGCCTGAAAAATGTTTTACTTGTAAGCATGGATTTTCCACTCATAAATTTTAAATTAAGGTTATGTAGTTGAGGACAGGTACTCTTGTACATACCTCATTTGATCATGGAACTTTTGGGCTGTGTCAGTGATTAAGGGTCTTAGTATTGTTCTAATTAGACTATTATTGCTGTTGATAAAGTTAGTGATGCTGTTTGTGGACAAGACTAATTGGTGGGTTTTCATTGTCCTAACAGAGAGGAAGAAGCTATCCAACTAGATGGCTTAAATGCATCCCAGATCAAAGAAATAAGAGAAAAATCTGAGAAGTTTGCATTTCAAGCAGAAGTGAATAGAATGATGAAACTTATTATCAATTCTTTATATAAGAATAAGGAGGTTAGTGCCTTTATCAGTTGAATGTGGTAGAACTGTTTGTGTGTGTTTTGGAATTCCTGACTACTGGTTTTTATTTCAGATTTTCCTCAGGGAACTTATTTCAAATGCTTCGGATGCTTTAGATAAGATACGGTTAATATCCTTAACTGATGAAAATGCTCTTGCTGGTAATGAGGAACTTACAGTCAAAATAAAGGTAAGAAGCATTAGGTAGAGTGATCCCTTACAGTGGAGTGGTGGGAGGAATGTAAAAAGATAGTGCATCATTAAATCCAAATTTTTTGTTTAATACTGATGCAAATAGAAACTAGGACCACATCAGGACCCTTGCAATTAACTTATTAAAGATTACCCTTGTTTTAATGGTGAAAATGTATTTCTGGTTGTATAAAGAGTAATTGAAGCATTGAAATACTTCAAAGGTAGGTCTTCCTCATTTCTGTAGTTACTGCAAATTCAATTTATTGTAGCCAGACACGTTTGTATTGGAATAGATGCTACTCTATTTACCACTTTTCTGTGGCAGTGTATTATATATTAAGATTAAAAGTTAAGTCAAACTGCCCTTTTCTTTTTTTTCCAGTGTGATAAAGAGAAGAACATGCTTCATGTTACAGATACGGGCATTGGCATGACAAAAGAGGAGTTAGTTAAAAACCTGGGTACCATTGCAAAGTCTGGTACAAGTGAATTCTTGAACAAGATGACTGAAATGCAGGATGATAGCCAGTCAACATCTGAGTTAATTGGCCAGTTTGGTGTTGGCTTTTATTCTGCTTTCTTGGTAGCAGACAGGGTTATTGTCACATCAAAACACAACAATGATACTCAACACATTTGGGAGTCAGATTCAAATGAATTCTCTGTGATTAGTGACCCACGAGGAAACACTTTAGGACGTGGCACAACCATAACGTAAGTATTAAGTTTATTTGGGTATAAAAGAAAAAAGTTGTATGGGTACACTTTGGTCATTGGAATATGTGGATGATTTTTAGCATTGTGACTGATACTGCTCAATTCTTGTAATACAGTTTTTTCCAGTTTAATAGAAACATGCAAGCTGTTAACTGCATCCAAAATCAATGCAGAGTGGTAATGTAGTTGCTTCACATTCCAGTATATAAACCAAGAAAATCATGAGCATCTTGACAACTAGCTGTCACCGAGTAATTCCAGACAGTTCAGCTGTCTGTAAACTCATTCAGTTCCTCAGCACAATTGTGGCCTGTCAAAACCTATCCAGGGGCTGTAGAGCTTCCTCTTGGAAACTGGCTGCTGTTTATATACCCTTGAGACCGGTCTGATGGAAGTCTGAAAGTAGAGGTAGTTTGACAGTCCTATTTTCATTGCTTTCATGAGCAGATAAATTTATTTGATCAGGGTTTAGAGAACTTGAAGGCACTTGGGATAAAAGAAGTTCACCTCAGTGCTCTAATTCCAAGTAAAACCCCTGAGAGAGCATTAAGGTTCTGCTAAGTGTCAGTATGATTTGAGATTTTCATCTAGACTTCTGGATGTTGTGTTCTGCCCCAGCTGTTGAAAACAATTACCCCTTCCTTGTCATTGGAGCAGTTGAGTAAGGATTGTATTTTTTACAGTATACTTGTAGCTAAACTAAGAAATAAATTTGAACAGTATAGCTGCAACAGAAGGAAAATGTATCTCCCCCTATAAAACTATTCTAAAATACTTGTCCAGCACTTTTACTGAAGAGTGTGCTTTTTTTTCTCCTTTAGCCTTGTCTTGAAGGAGGAAGCATCTGATTATCTTGAGCTGGATACTGTTAAAAATCTAGTAAAGAAATACTCACAGTTTATAAACTTCCCCATATATGTGTGGAGCAGCAAGGTAAGTATATTTAACTGAGCATTGCACAGTATGAGCTTTGGTTGTGAAACTGGCCAGATCTTTCAGGAAGGATGAGGGCATACTCTAGAACTTGTCTAATTTCTAAAATTCTTCCATTCCTCACTCTTCTGGCTAACACTTTACTAGTTACTTGCTCTCCAAAAGTTACTGTGTTGCTGAAATTGAAAACTTTGAAGGAACTGGATTTTATTCTGACTCAATGTCACCAAAGGAGCAAGATTGCAAGATTAGCACAAGATCTTTCTTCCACTGGTTTTGTTTGGTACCTGGAAGCTTTAGTAAGCTCTCAAGACAGGGCCATGGTTGGGTGTCCTCCTGAAAACTGGGCAGCACCTTAACTTTAGGCCTGTTCTGATGTTTTCTTGGTGTAGCACTACCTTAAAATCACCCAAGTCTCTGATTAGCATTATGTGTAAAGCTATGGAAAAACTTGAGTACAGTGACCTCCCAGTGTATTGAAAGAGCATGTACTCGTGGAAAAATACAACTAAAAAAACCATAGCTGCCCATTGAGAAATGCTTGTGATAGGCAAATAACACAAGTTAAACTGGTGCTCAGGGAGATTAAGCTGTTTGAGAGAATACTAGAAGATACTTGGTGGGAAGCCAAGCAGTCCCAAGTCCCCCGTTGGAATTGTCTCTTTAGACAGAGACTGTTGAAGAACCCATTGAAGAGGAGGAAGCAAAGGAGAAAGAAGAAACAGATGATGATGAAGAAGCTGCAGTTGAAGAAGAGGAGGAAGAGAAGAAACCAAAAACTAAGAAGGTAAAGTTTGTAAAACTTAGGGTTTTGTAACTTGTGTCATAGTCCAGCAATTTTCAGAGGTAGCCTTCCAGAGGTACATTTTGGTAGTGTGTGTGCTTTCAAACAGCAATCCTGTTTAAGTGTGGTTAGAGATCTTGTCAGGAAATAAGATTGTAAACAAAACAGACTTAGTTGAAATCGGGCAAATGTTTGACAATAGCAATGTTAGGCAGTGGTCCCAGAACTAACTGTAAATACTTGAGTGAACTACTTGAAATGGTACTGGACTGAAGTAATCTGACATTGTTGAGTAGTTTACATTGAGTATACTCTGCTAGAAGGCTTTTTTCCAGAACGGCAGTAGTATGCTGATACTCAGTGAAGGCGTTAAATGTACATAGTGCACACTGTAGTAGACTTAAATTTTGTTCCCCTGTGTTACACTAATGCATATCCTTGAATGAGGATATCCAGGCCATTGCATCATTTATTTTGTAAATTGGAAAAAGCGTTTATTTTTGACATGCTGCTGTATTACTTGGCCCCAATGTAGTGTCTTTAACTGACTTAAATTGAAGAATGAGTCTCTATTATACTGTGGTGTGTACATACCTAGGTTGAAAAGACTGTCTGGGATTGGGAGCTCATGAATGACATAAAACCAATCTGGCAGAGACCATCTAAAGAAGTTGAAGAAGACGAATACAAAGCATTCTACAAAACCTTTTCCAAGGTAAGTTCTGAGTCTCAAGATTGTTCCAAAGCAATAGCTTTGCTGTAGTATCTATTGCAGTCTAAACAAAACTAAGTCCTTATTGGAACCTATGAGGTGTTAACAGCATCTTGGTCAGGAGTTAAGTCTTTTTTTTCCAGGGAGAAGGTACTGTCACCGAAGTGTTGAGTGGCTTAGGTTTGAGAAGGAATACATCCCAGTTCATATGGAGTTTACTGATGTGTTTAAATATTGACAGAGAAAATTTTATTTATTCTGGAAGTGCTGGTGCTTGTGTTGTACATAGTGGAAGAAAGAGGAAGATGTGGCTTTCTAGAAACAACATTGTCTTTATGTGTAAATACAGCATAATGTGTTACTTGGGGGTCTCTTAACTGTTGTGATGGAACTACATTGGTTACTGTGGTATTGGTAACTTTTTGGTGGTTAGTTAAAAAAAAAACAACTAGTAGCTCTCAAGGAACATTACTTCTGTGTAACTAAGCTGAATACAGAACTTTTGTCTCCATAACAGATTATAACAAAGCATGGTTAGAAGGTTTAATTGTAAAATAACTGCTCTTTTTTGGCAAATTCACATTATAACTGGAAATGTATAAACTCACTGATATTTTCCCCGTGTCCATTAAAAAAAATTCTCTCTTCATAGGAGCATGATGACCCAATGGCTTACATCCACTTCACTGCTGAAGGGGAAGTAACTTTCAAATCTATCTTGTTTGTTCCTAATTCCGCTCCACGTGGCCTGTTTGATGAATATGGATCCAAAAAAAGTGATTTCATTAAGGTAGGACAAGCAAGTGTATGGGTATGGTTTCATGTTAAAAAAACCACAAACCCAAATGTAACCAGCTGCTGTTTCCTCTTGTAATCCAGCTCTACGTTCGAAGAGTGTTCATCACTGATGATTTCCATGACATGATGCCCAAATATCTTAACTTCGTTAAGGGTGTTGTAAGTATTATAAGTCTAACTTGCATTTGATTTTTTTTAATCTTCAAATACTGTTAGCTATACTTAAGTTTCTTCCTCAATTAGGTGGATTCTGATGATCTTCCTTTGAATGTATCTCGTGAAACACTTCAGCAGCATAAATTGTTAAAGGTAAGCTAATTGATTTTAAATTCTTTAACTGTAAGCACATGACAGTAGCAAGATTTAGAAGAATAATAGCTTGATTAATTTTTAATTTTATAAGGAGTGTGAAATTAAACTATAGTAAACCCATGCATTGCTGTTTTCAGTCTATGTCTGTTCACATTGGGAAGTGTCTTGAATCCATCCTTTGCAATGGGGTTGAATTGAGGGTTCTTTCAAGTGCTTATTGTTGTAACTTGGTATTGCTGCTTTTTTAGGTGATCAGAAAGAAACTTGTTCGCAAAACTCTTGATATGATCAAGAAAATTGCAGAAGAGAAATACAATGACACATTCTGGAAAGAGTTTGGTACTAATGTAAAGCTTGGAGTTATTGAGGATCACTCCAATCGTACACGACTCGCTAAACTTCTTCGCTTCCAGTCTTCTAATCATGAGAGTAACCTTACAAGCCTTGACCAGTACGTGGAAAGAATGAAGGAGAAGCAAGACAAAATTTATTTCATGGCGGGTGCCAGCAGAAAGGAGGTATGTGAGCATGGAAGAAAGGAAAGGGGGGAAAAAATTTTATGGCTTGTAGTTAAAAGTATTACCATAAACACTGTGCACTCTGTATTTGCTGTAAATGTGGAGACTGCATGCTAATGTGTTACTTCTGCAGTACAGTTTTCCTTGTACCAACATTTGTCAAGTAGTTTTGCTGATTTCACTGGCAGCTGGTACCACTGCAATTAAAATGGCATCTGATCTGTTTTTTCATCTTAGGCTGAGTCCTCACCATTTGTTGAACGTCTTCTGAAAAAGGGCTATGAGGTGATCTATCTAACTGAGCCTGTAGATGAATACTGTATTCAGGCTCTGCCAGAGTTTGATGGCAAGAGGTTTCAGAATGTAGCAAAAGAAGGTGTTAAGTTTGAAGAAAGTGAAAAGTCTAAGGAGAGTCGTGAAGCCTTGGAAAAGGAATTTGAACCACTCTTAAACTGGATGAAAGACAAAGCTCTAAAAGACAAGGTAAAATGTAATGCTATATGTAGTGCATACTTGTAAATGTTGGGCTTGCTACAACACACCTTGCAGATTCTTTCAGCATAGCTTCTCTGCCTTTCTAGGGATACATAAACATGTTTAATACCTTTATTTCAGGAAGGTAATGAGTTAGAATGTCATCTTTGAAATTTCCTCTCAATTCAATATTGCCTGAAGGCTCAGAGTTGTTTTTCCTCTATAAGCTATTAGCTCTGTAAGCTAACATTAAGGCTTTTTTTTTTCTACAGATTGAGAAAGCTGTCCTATCTCAACGTTTAACCCAGTCTCCGTGTGCTCTTGTGGCTAGTCAGTATGGATGGTCTGGTAACATGGAAAGAATCATGAAGGCTCAAGCTTACCAAACTGGGAAGGATATATCTACAAAGTACGTATTCTGTTACGTAGCAGCAGATACGATATGTAGCTAATGGCCTCCTTTCCATCTGGTTCAGGTGATCCTTCATATTGTAAGTTGCATATAACAGTGAGCTGTTAAATTCAACTGAAGCTGCAGTCTCCAGTGTAGTCTTACATAGTTATTTCAAAGCCCAGATGTAAAATGGCCTGATGAGCAAGATTCATCAATGGCATTTGCTGTCTGTCATTTGGTTACAAGTAACTTGAATACTTTTAGAGTCAAGCTAGTATTACAGTGGGGCAGGGTGAGGAATATACTTGTTACTGTGGCCGTAATCAGTATTCATGCATTTAAAGATGTAGCTGGGTTTTGTACTTCAAAACTTAGTGGTGTAATTTCTATTCTTCTTAGTTACTATGCTAGCCAAAAGAAGACATTTGAAATTAACCCGAGGCACCCCCTGATCAAGGACATGCTGAGGCGAGTCAAGGTAAAAGAAATAACAGTAATGAAATGCTGACTACTTGGCTGCATACAGCCTAGTTAACAGTTTGGGTTTTTCATTTTAAATACTCTTCCACATTAGGAAAATGAAGATGACAAAACAGTTTCAGATCTTGCAGTGGTATTGTTTGAAACAGCAACTTTGAGATCAGGATACATGTTACCAGACACCAAGGAATATGGAGACAGAATAGAAAGGATGCTTCGTCTGAGTTTAAACATTGACCTGGATGCAAAGGTTAGTTTGCCTTCAACTTGATAACTGACTTAGTGTTGCTACATTTTAAAAGCAGATTCTTGATAGACTTGCATGAAATGAAGTGTATAAAAGGAAATGTATTCAGCTTCCTACACTTAAGTGGGCCACCAGGAGCCCAGTTCAAGTACCTGGGTGGGAAACTGAGTCTGTACTTCATGCTCATGTCCTCCCTTCCAGTTCTATTTCCAGTTGCTTGGAATTCTGGTCTTTCATTATGCTTCTCAGGTATTGCTCTGTCCTTAACTAAGTGGTGGTTCTGTGGGAGTAAATGGGGAGCCACAAAGGCACATGTGCCCATCTTGTTCATGGAGAAATTAATAAATGAGTATAAGTAATATGGGTTCTCATAATGCTGTGCAAGAACTTAATCTGGATATCTTGCCAGGTATGATTGTCAATGCTAAACAGAACTTGCTTCTCCTTCTAGTAGCTTGGGGCAAATGTTAGGAGCTGATGGTGAATACTTCTATAGCCTGTATTTAGCTAGTCTACAACTAATAAACATCCTAAGCAAATAAAGCAAATTGCTTCTGGCTTTTCTACAGGTGGAAGAGGAACCTGAAGAGCCTGAAGATGCAGCTGAGGAGGCAGAACAAGATGAAGAGGAGGTGGATGCTGATGCTGAAGACAGTGAAACACAGAAGGTATGGTCTCAAGTTTGACTCTTACCAATATTTATGTGTGGTTTTGTCTGTGGTGCTTCTTGGCAACAAACTTGTTCATTGTGCCTTTCATGACACTAGTTTTTAGGGTGAGGTTTTCCAAGCTTTTCTTGTAGGGGAAAAAATCTGCAGCACAGATGACATTTCATTCCTTATCAAACTATATTGTAAGAAGAAAGCACTTAATTTAGCTCCAGCTTTGAACATATTTAAGCTTAAGAGATTTTAAGAGTTGCCCTATGGCAAGAAAACAGCAGCAAGTCCTCTGCAGTGAATTTAATGTAACCTGTTGGATTTCCACAGCCTGTGGGCAATATCAACAAATCTGCAAGAGAATAGTTTCAAATGCTTACAACAATACAGACTTGCACCAGGGCTACCTCTAAACAGTTCAACTGTTGTGTGAAGTCAGCTGTCACTTAGCTATTGCCTGCAGTTGATGTCTTGATGGATACCTGGGTTCAGTTCTGGGACAGCTGTTGTAACCTTGTCTGCTTTCAAAAAGCAACATTCTGATTATCTGTTTGTCTCCACAGGAATCCACAGATGTGAAAGATGAACTGTAAGCTGCACTCAACTACCGTCCTGCATTGGGGGGTTAAGAGGGAATGTGAATTAGATCGTTTTGTTTTTTTCCACTGTAAAATGTTGAGGGATGGTATGGGGTTTAAGGGTAAAGGAGGATTTTTTAAGTTGACTTTTCTAAAAACATTCCTCATGAATGTAAATTTGTATTATTTAACTGACTTGGTGTAAAATCTTGTCATGTACAAAATAAAATGTTCCCAAACACCACTAACTCTAAATCTTACATAGTAAACTCATCATGTGGGCTACCACAAAGAAACAAAGGGATCGTCTTCAGTGTGCAAGTCCTCTGTACAACAGCCACTTAGTAGTCCTCCTGCCTCTCCACACTGGCACAGCCACACTTTAACTGTGTAGTTTATACCTATGGTTGAGCTTTGTGCTAACAATCCTGTTGTGCTGTTTAGCCAAAATATATTTGGTGTCTGTAGAGCTGTACTGAACTTACTATCTGGAGTAAGTATTCAAGAAGTGATATATCTACTGTCATCTTAAGAAAGATGAGATAGGGCATTTAAAAATAGCATTGGAATGGAAGTCCTGCCAGCTTGCACTGGACTGTAGGTGACTTGTACAGAACAGGCACTTTGGCTTTTACAGAGTGACTTTTACAGCTGAGATGGAACAGAAACAAAATTCACTAAAGATATGAACAACAGCCCGAAGTGGCTTACTGCGTGTGAGCTTATACCATCCTCCAGAGTGTTCGGTAACCTTGCCTTTAAGTTGTGTAGCTTTCCCAACAGCTCCAGCAGTCTTTTCTGGTTTGTGTGTTTGGGTTTGTTGTGGTTTTTTTTTTTTTGGTGGTGTGTTTTTTTTAAAGTGGAAGCTTTTGTCTGTTACAGTAGTTCCTTAATGCTGTTGTTCCTAAAGTGTTTCACTGTTGTTCTATGTCTCTCTGGTATGGTGAAGCACTGTAAATACTTAATCTAATTCAAGCTTGATTTGTTGACACTAAATTGTAATGTAGACAGGTTGAACTGGAGGCACCAGTACTTCTGTGTGTTATGTGGTGTTTGAGCACTATTCACTAGTGCATCTACTTTGAAACACCAGGGGATGGATGGAAAGTGTTTACACTGAAGGGTTGTTTTTTGCCTTTTACAGAAGAAGAACATAGAAATAGCATTTCTATACAGTGACTCTACTTAAGAGCCACTCTTGCTAACAGCACTTCCATGAAGTTTTAGTTTTACAATCTGAAGTGAAAAACTGTTTCTAGTCAGGAGAGGGCACTAAACACTGACCTGAAGAACTTGCTTTACCTTCACTTTCGCTAGGCTTTTTCTGTCTTGCCCCAATACTGTTTCCATGCAAGAAATACAAAGGCCATGGATCCCTGTGGCTCTTGACTTAGGGTTTAGACAGAGGTGTTGACTTCCTGTGCTGTTTGGACTTCAAGGAATGGGAGCTTCATCTGGTTTTTTTTTGAGGTAGTTGGGGATTGTTTTGGTTTTTGCTCACTGTAGTAGTACCTTAGATGCACCAAAGAGCCTTTTATTAAAGCATGGTGAGTGGTCTAAGTCTAGAGTGTAGTTCAGCAGCTAGCCATATCGGTTTTAATAGCAGCCCTTTGTTATTGAATAAGGCAGGTGCAGCATTTCTTCATGAAGTACGGTGGTCTTTAATACGGCAGTGCAACTTGTGTGCTCTGTAGCAATCAACTGCTCCTGAAGTTATGATTTAATACTTTGTAAAATATCACAGTGATATGCTTCTGAGTAGGTCATCAATATGTACCCCTTAATATCTGTTTGACCAGCCTGAGTAGCAAATGTCTCAGGCCTCTATGGTTAAGAGTGCTGCTGCAGCTAACCAACTGAAGAGCAGGATTGGAAGCGTAGGGTTGCTTGCTACAGTATTCTTCATCTGTCAGTGACTTGCAGGTTTAAGCAACCTTTGTTCTGTTACATAGCTGAAGTTTCCAATGCCTTGATTGGTTTTTAGGATGGCATATCTGATTCAGTTTCAGACATTGTAATAAAGTGCACACTTGAGAGTCATGCTTTGTGCTTCTTCATCTTCCTCAGTTGAGGATATCATGTGCAATATAGCCATGGGCCAGCTGCTTTCTGTACCCTGGAGTGACAAATGTTTGCTATTAATAAGCACAAAATGCAATTATAAGCTTGTGGGTTTGGGTTGGGGGTTTTTTTTGGTCAACTCTGGGAAGTCAAATAGCGTCAATGCTGGAAGAAGTGTCTCTGAGCCACAG
This sequence comes from Syrrhaptes paradoxus, assembly GCA_013400615.1. Classification (NCBI taxonomy): domain Eukaryota; kingdom Metazoa; phylum Chordata; class Aves; order Pterocliformes; family Pteroclidae; genus Syrrhaptes; species Syrrhaptes paradoxus. The sequence goes on along the minus strand of VZTO01004803.1, from coordinate 26,274 downwards.
TGAGGCTATTTCAGTGCTGCAGGCACACCACGTGTGAGGGTGTCACCTCTGCTGCTACAACCTGATGTACTGTCAGGTTTGCTGTTCCTAGATGGGCACTAATGAGAATGGTTCCCTGGGTGCTAGAAAAGCCCCAGGATAAAACAGATGCTCCCTGTTGCTCAGTTTCCATTAACAGTGGAATACATTTAGAAATCCAAGCCAAATTAAAAGTAACTTTGCAGCTCTTAGATCAGAAAAGCCTCTAGAAAAACAGAGAGAAATGCATCTTGCATGTCAGAAATCAACAACATAATGACAGAGGTGATGTCCTGACAAAGGGCAAGTAACAGAGTAAGGGCTGGTGGATCCTGGCTCTTCAAAGGGATAACTGAAAAACTGCTCTTCCTGCCCTCGCTAGAACAAGAACAAAATACTGCTGACCTGTCCCATCTTGTCTCTTCAATAAACTGTCTTATCCTGAGGTGGAAGGGTGTCAGCCTCAGCTTTGTTTAGGTACAGTGAAGGAGAAAGGAGTTTCACCAAAACTGGACCTACTAAGATGTTTTCACTGATTGATTTAATTTGGATTTAACATCTGAAGCTTCCTTGAGGCCTTTGTATGAATGACTGCTGTCATGGGTAAAGGTATGGAGCCTGTGATCTAGTCATACTAAGTACAGGCTGCAGCCTGAACATCCAGATAAGAGCAGGAGAGGATTTCATCATGCCTGGGCTGCTTTTCTAGATCAGCCCATGGCTGCAAAATGTGTGAGAGCAGAAGCACAGGAACCACAAACTTTTCATCCTAGGAAATTCAACTCCAGCTTCTGTAAACATACATAAAGTAACAACTTCACAGCTGGAACACATGTAAAAGTAGCACTTCCAGTGGTTGTTTCTGGATCCCTCAGCTATTACAAGACCTCCCAGTACTTTGCCAATAGGAATTAGGGAGATTTTTTGTTTCCTTAATGGGTCATGTGTCAGATGGTGCTTCCCCCAGTTAAATGAGTGAGAATTGAGGATGAAGCCCATGCCTTATCCGGGTACCTTTCTCAAGGGAAAGCAATCCCTTACTTTCACAAGCTCTTCTGCATACCATTCAAAAATGGCTTGTTGTACTATCTTTGTAGGATGTTGACTTTGTGTTAAGTTCTGGAATGAGATTTTTGCAGCAATCCTATTTCAGGAAGGCAAGGTAAATCTGCACTTGTTACTTTATACTAGAGTTTTGTATATTTACAGCTATCAAAAGTAGCTGTAAACAGAAGAAAATGCTCAATGGAGTACAAAGGTATATAATTACAGTGTGATCTGTATGTATTTGCCCCATTTTAACTGATGCACCCAAGTTGTAGGATGCTACCCAGCCTTACAGTACAGATTTCCTGTCAGTAACAGAAAGCCAAGGTAACTGCTGTTACAGCATTAGGAGTCCAGTGCAATAAGTGCCACAACACATAATCTTTCTTGTTTGTACATGCCATCACTTACTGTACTGGATTCTGGGTTACATCCCGTAATACCAAGTTAAAGTTTAAACAGGGGAGAGATGCCAACAGGTGACTGGGGTTCTGCAGATGAACAGGTAAGCTTACTAAGACTAGTGAGTGGCCATAAAATCTTGACTTTTCAATATGCTGAACTTCCTATACTTGTTAATCAGCTTAAAAGATTCAAATTCCATCAGACTTGCCAATGGGAATTTGCATCTTTTATTCTGAAGGATACTTAACACTGCAATCAAGATTAAGAAATCATAAATGCTTTTGTGCACAACCAGTTGGACTTTTAACAACAGTATTCATCACACATTTCAATGCTGCCTGTAACTGCTTGAAGGAAACAAAAAAAAAAAGTATTAAGGGAGTAGAGTATTACGTGTATTTCTGCAGCTGAGACAGTTGAAAAAACATGAGTTCCAGTTTTCACAACATTCTGGTCACTGTTCTGAAGTCTGAGCTTTGCTTGATCTTGCTTTTAGACCCAACAGTTCTGTTTTCAGTTCTCCAGGCTTAGGAGGTATTTCAGGTATACTCTGTTAAAAATGGAGAAAGACGTCACCATTATGGCAGAAGAAAAATTAAACTCACAAAACCTTCTTTTTTGAGCCAAGTAAAATTCTTACATGCAAAACATCTAAGAATTAACCTATTACCTTTTTTTAATTTGACTTTTATTTCAAAGTAGCAAAATATTATTTGGAGAAAAAAATGAGAAAAAAAGAAAGAATAGTTTGTTTTAAAGGAACAAAGCTTCTTTTTGCCATTTGCAAAACTAAGTTTAGTTGAGATGTCTGGCACAGTTGAAGTTTCCACAGACATTCTTTCTCCTGTTTACAAAACAAGTTTTCACTGCTTCTATCTTTCTGTTTTAGAAATTAGGCACTGAAACTGAAGATGAAATTTTAAAAAGGAAAATATACCAGATGACATATTTCAAGAACCGCACCTCCTCAAAATTTGTGCTAGTTTAAAGAGGTGATCATTATGTCATTCTGAATAAATATGCCTGTAATGAAATATTACAGGCTGTTAAAAATACATAAGTTCTTATCAATGATTTAAGCATCACTGCTTAAATTCTGACATGATAGCTCCAGCATGGTGATTTTTAAACTTATTCCTGATTTGAAAACAGCACAGTTTTTATGAAAAAAGTATACAAGAACAGGACAAGATAAGGCTTACAAACTAGGCGGCCTCCAAGAGCCCAAATCAACCATTAATATCCCTGGAGAGTGGTCTCAGGGAGCTTGGCTCTCTGCAACCCGAATTTTGATACACTTGACTCTGTCTGTCATTGTTTACAAGATAAACTTGTGGTCATCTTCATTTCCATTAACGGAGGGGGGAAAGTCCATTTAGGTCTAATAGAGCCCTTTCTCGGCGCCTTTGCGTGCTCTTTTCAAAAAAACAGCTTCCCAGGGCAGAAACCCCTGCTGAAGATGCTCGCAGCGCTTGCCCAGTTTCGGTAACACCTCGCCAGTTTGACGGCAGCTCCCAAGAGACCACCTGCTCGCTGCCTCTTCAGAGGCTGAGCGCCTGTTGGAGCCGGGCCAGAGACGCCCCCACACAAACCCTTCGCAGGAGACCCTCCACCCCGCAGACACGCCACCGGGCTCCGTACCGCGACCAGCGCCGCCCGGGCACTTACAAGGTCAGGCCTGTAGTACCTGTGCACCACCTCGGCGCCGGCGAACATAGCCAGCATGCTGGCCGCCAGCGTCTTCAGGTAGGTGTGCCACGGCACGCCGGCGGGCATGGCTGCGGGGAGGCCCCGGGAGAGCGGCGGCACCTCCTGCCCCCTCACGGCGGGGCCCGGCCCCCTCTTCCCCACACACAGAACGCGCCGGACGTGCGTCACCTCCAGGGCGGCGGCAGCATGGCGGCGGGGGTGCCGCCGGTGGGGGGGAGGGGCCCGCCCCTCGCCGGGGGCTGGGCCGGGCCGGGGTCTGTCCCTCTCGTTAGAGCCGTAACGTAGACCCCGAAACCCTCAGACCGCGGGAGGCAGCCCCGCGATCCCCCCACCGCTCCCCGCGCGGCTGAAATGAGCCCTCGGGGAGTCACCTCTCAGGCGCCGGCTTTGGCACCGCCCCCTTCTCGCGCCCCTCCCTCGGCTGGCCGGCCGGGCGGCTGCGCACTCGTATTGGTCGCCGCCGCTCACGTGACGCGGGGCTGCCCGGCAGGTCGGTTGGGGCTCTGAGGCGCGGGGGAGGGGGCGGCGGGGGGCGGCCGGTGACAATAGCCCCATCGGCGCCGGCGAGGCTCCGCGCCCGGGCATGGAGGCCGAGGAGTTGGGCAGGTACCGGCGGGGGCCTGGAGCCGCTCTCTGGGCCTCGCGTTGGGGATTGTTGTTCTCCTCCTCCTCCTTCCCCCGCTGTCGGGGCTCAGGGGGAGCTGGAGCCGAGCTGTGGCGGCCCCGCTCCCCTCCCTCCCCTTCCCCGAGCCCACTCTGGGGGAAGGGGGGCCGAGGGAGGTGTTCCCGGGTGGGGTGTGGGAGGGGGCGCGGCGGGGTAGGCCCAGGCCCGTGGGGCGGCCCTGTGTGCCTGTGGTTGGGGGGAGGTATAGGACTGTGGGGCGCGATGCCGTGTTGTGTGTCCCGGGTGGGCGCCGGGAGCGGAGCTCTGCGTGGGAAGGTGCGTGGGGTTGGTGGTCGTACGGCGGGGATTTGCAGGTGTGGATGTGGGTAAAGCGGGATTGACACGCGGTCGGGACCTAGGGGAGGGGGGGTGTGGGGTTATTAGGGGACGGGAGAAGGGAGGACGCTTGGTGGGCGGTCACGGGGGGAGCTGTGCGTGGGGCCGGCCTGGGCGGGTGAGCGCTGCCCGGCTGCGTGGGGCCGCCCCGCGTGTTGGGTGCGTGGGTGTGTAGAGGTGGATGTGTAAATGATCAGTGTCTGGTTTTGTTCCAGTGAACGTGTCTTTTCTCTTTTTCTCTTGCTTTTAGCATGAACTGAAGGGGGAGTTAAATCACTACATTTTCCTACGGAAATGAAAAAAAAAAATATTTACAGTTTTCCATAGTATATAATTCAATCACAAAATGTTGTGTTTGTGAACCTGTGCAAAAAAAATTTACCTAAACAAATGCATGTGAGGTTTAGAGGTGGGGGTAAAAGCTCTCTTTCATCTCATTATCATGTGGTTAGAGGACTTGTCTATTATATAGTGCAATTTTTTCCTCTGTTTAAACAGAATTTTACTCCTTTTGTAAGAAGGAAATGTTATATACATGTAAAATAAGAAGATATATTATAAGACTTCTTATCAGAGACTGTTCCTTGTTAGATACTTTAACATTTTTCTTACTTTCTGTGTTCTGCTCGGTATGATTAAGCAGTTATTACATTGTGAACTGGATTCTACGTGTCTCAGTTGTGTTTCCTAATATGAATCTGAGGATCAGTTTTATTCTGTTAACTGACTGCACAGGTACTTTTTATAAAATTTAACTCTTACAGCAAGGGCAGGGGTTGAGGTATTTACTGGGCTTTGAAAATCCTCCATGTTAGGCAACTTCCCCAGGAATCAGACAGACTAATGTGCAAATTTAGTTTTCTTTATTCAGGGGAGGTGTTTGGTTCAAAGTCAGTGGCCTGATCTCAAGGCTGTAAACTATTCTGGCATAAATAAAGGGATTCTTAAATGCATATTGTGTAATAGAGAATGATCCCTTATTTTGAGGTATTTCTGTATATCTAAAAATTATTTGGTGTTTTTATGAATAGCTGTGAGGTGATAAAATGATTTCCTGAAAATTTACTGTTCACTAAACATTTTCTATGTATTTGTATGGCAGTAGAATCTATGGACAGGCAGGCGGGTGCATAGGTAGGAGGGAATGACAGTATGAAGCAGAAGTTTGTGTTGGAGTGTGAGGGCTGTAGGTGACTAATAAATGTGTGGAGCAAAAGAGCTGTATATGGTAAAACGTCTGTGCATGGCAGGAGACTGAATCTGTGTGTGTGAACACTTTGTACAGAGTAAGTGCAATATTTGTGTTAGGACCCAGTGTGGGATAACTGGATAACATCTGCTACATTATTTGTTAAAGCTCTTTAATAATCTGCATGGTTACTAATGTTATGCGTATTTGTCATGTCTTGTAGCCCAGGATGATTCATCCATTCTGTATCATATCAGACAATATGTAACATTAAGAAAATCCAAAAGCTGAGAAACTCAAAGTCCAAAGAGTTTTAACTTGCTTGGGTTGTAAGTTTTCAGTATGTTTGGTAGACAGTTTGCCTTGGTAATATATGCTACAGAGGTTTGGTGGTTTTCTTTTCCCAGAAAAAAAAGGAAAAAGCTTTATGTTTTACTTACAAATGAAATAATTCTTCTACATTATAGTAATCAAAAGAGAACTGTACTTAGTGTTGGATTTAACATCCCCCAATACCAGCTAAACACTTTGACTGCTTAATGCATTTGGATAATTTACTGCCTTGTTAACAGTCATTGGAGAATGGATGTGCAGTACGTGGCAGCCTTGATAAAGATTGATGTTCACAGTCTATGTACCTCACTAAATTTCTAAACTGTTAATGGATTATGTCTCTCTTTTTCTCCCTTTCTAAGATATTACGCGTATCTTCAGCAAGCTCAAGCATTTTACACATTTCCATTCCATCAAATGATGACTGCAGCGCCCACCATGGAAATCATGAGTGAGCAGCCGACTCTAGAGGGCATTCCAGAGCCAAACACTGCTCAGGAGCCTCCAAAAGGTAGTTTGACTGGGCTGTGTTCAGTGACCTAAAACGTCAGTAATCTATTGGGTGAAAAAATTACTCATCTTAAACTGCTTCTTTGCACCTGTTGGATTTCTTGATGTTATTTGATGAAGTATTGATTAATTGTATTCTTTAAGTAATGATTGTTACCAGACAATTAAAGAGGTGAAAAGTAAACCCAGGTGATGATATTCACATTGTTCAGTGTCACAAAATTATCTTGTTGCAGGACAAGCAGATTTTTGTTTCAATATCGTTTCTAGCTGATTTAATTGTTTTTAACATTACATCAGAGAAGTTTTCTTTTTTCAGTCTGAGCTAAAAAAATCTAGGTTGTTTTTAATTTCTGCAAGAGAAGTACAGTATAATACCATTATTTGAAATATTTTGTTTAAATTGTGGTTTAGTGTGTTCAACTCAGCAGTTGCTTCAAAGACGTGGTTGGGAAGGCTTTTGTCCTTCTTGTAAGAAAGCTGAGTATGAACAAAAACAGCCTCAAAAAAGTTTGCAGACTTAGGGCAGTGCCCTGGTATTGACCATATTTATTTCTTATCCGAGGGAGAGTTTCATCTAGAAATTTTGAAAATAAATGGAGGTCTCAGTGTTAAAGTAATAGATTACCTTGGCTCTTTGCTGATTGCAGCTGAACATGTTTTCGTACTTTTGGAGTTGTGCTTTGCAACTTGATATTATTAATGAACAAGGATAGCGAGCAATCTCTGGGTGGTCACATCACAATCAGTACCTGTGCTGAGTGACTCTCTAAACTTTAGAGACCAGAATACAAGGAAGTTTCAAATGAGTGAATGAACAGCATCTAATTTATGTTTGCATTTTGTAAATAAAAATTAATGTGAGATCCTGAAGCTCTCTTACATTACCTTGCTATATTGGACAGTATCTGTTTTGTAAACAATAAATTGTAAATAGCTTATGCAGCGTTCAGCCTGTGTGTGTTCCTGACAAGCTTATACCTTACGGTGTAGGTAGTCTTTGAGACCTTTTGCTGTTGACGTGCTGTTCAGTTTCTTTGATACGTTATGTAATCTGTAATAATCAACTTTCATATTTAGAAGCTGAAGTGCGAATAGTAGACTAGAACTTACTATCACATTCCTTGGAACCTCAACTTTGATGTTCTGGCCTGTCCTCCAAAAGAAATGAAACTGTTTCCAAGGGTTTGTTAAATACAGGGTGTAACAACATAACCTAGTCATGGGGTTATTCTCAGCTGGTATCCAAAGTCAACAGGGCTGCCTGTGAATAGGGCGTGTGACTGTGGTACAGAGACACCCAGGACACCTCTGTGGTGATCCTGCAAAACTGAGATTCATCTGGGAATTGTTTAAATGAATTCTAAAGGTAAATGTATCTGTCTGATTTCTTCTTGTTTCCATACATTTAGCTCAGTCTTTTTGAATATCCACACTGCAGCACTAGAAATGTACAAAAAAAAGGATATTTGCTGTGTGTTTCAGAAGTTAAAAAAGGAGGAAGAAAAAGAAAAGCCAAAGCAACTGAGCCAAAGCAACCCAAAAAGCCTGCTGCTAAAAAGGAAAAATCAGCCAAGTCAAAAGGCAAACAAGAAAAAATTACAGATACTTTTAAAGTCAAAAGAAAAGTGGACCGTTTTAATGGTGTATCTGAAGCTGAACTTCTGACCAAGACTTTACCTGATATTTTGACCTTTGATCTGGACATTGTCATAGTAAGTAGCTCACAGTTACAAGATTAGGTAGAAAAGTGAATTGTCAATACTCACTGGTTATGATTTACATTCCTTCTGCTTACTTATCTATATTGCTTCTATGGCAAGATCTTGCAAGATAAAATGTATGAACTGTTTCCTGTCTGTAAAGCTGCTTTGCATTTTCTGTAAAAAATCATAGTAACACAGTTCCAATTTCTGAGAAGTCTAAGGCTTATGTATGATATGTAATCATGAGAGATCGTTACTTGACACTGTATTTACTGGAAGTGCTACACCAGTGGCTCTAAAACAAACTGAACTGCTCTTTTGAGATTGCACATCTAATTAAGACACAGTCAGATTTTAAAATAGTGATGGAAGGTGCTATTAAAACAGTTTTGTTTATTTACAGTAACTTAAAGAGAATTGAATAAGCTTCCTTAGTGTAATTTGATTAGATTCCTAACTAGCAAGCCATGCTCTCATCATTAAAATGGACTGGTATCTTGGTTTGTAGATTGGCATAAACCCTGGCTTGATGGCAGCTTACAAAGGACATCATTACCCTGGACCTGGAAACCATTTTTGTATGTTTTTATTTTCCTATTCTATTTACAGAATTTGCAGAACTTTGTAAGAACTTGTGGCATTTGAATTAAACTGGTTTGGTTTTTGCCTTTTTTTTTTTTTTAATGCAGAGAGGGATTTTGCTTTTAACTATCCAAGAGTGATTTAAATCCCATAACTACTTCTCTCAAATACTATACATAAAAAAGAATAAAAGAGGAATAATTGATGACTTTCAGTGCAGGGTTAGAATTGTCGTGCAAACACGGTTTGTTAGTGTGCAACATAAGGAATGAAAATTAAATCTCTAGTACTTGAGTTATCAAAGGTAGGTCAATAGGCATCAATTTCTGACATAAAACTACACACAGTTTTCCAAAAATGCATTTCAGCAAGCCATCTTCTGTTTGCATTTATTCATCCTTTCCAAACAAGCTTTCTAACTAATGAAAAAGCAAAAAACATTGCCCCTTCCCAGCAGGCATATGTATCTAGCATACCTGATTCTCTGGACAGATGATTTTTTTTTTCTAGGTATTTTTCCTAGTAAATAACATTTTCTGCAGCACGTTTTCATAAGGAAAGACCACACGTGAACTCTGTTGGGATGCTCTGTTTTGGGTACTGGGGGCTGTTCCAGCTGTGGTAGCAGGGACTTCCACAGGGGCGAATTTGCAGCCCTGTGATATTCCAGCCAAAATGCTGCTGATCTCCAGCAGACTTGTAAATCAGGCTTGGGTATTCCTCCAGTGTTCTGCAGACTACCCAGACTGATGTGAATGCCATGACAAATCCAGGTATTTGGAAGCTTCCCAGATCATTAGGAGCTAGCTGCGGTTAATTTGTGCTTAAGAGGTTGTCAGTGCATGTCACCCAAAGTATACTTTTATCCTGTAAATATGAATCTAAGCTATCAACAGGTTCTGTCAGAGAGGCCCAGTACAAGGAGAAGCGATAGCAAGGTTGTAAAAGAAAACTGACACTTACTGTATTTGCCACATTCTTTCCCACAAAATCCATACTGATCACGTTCCCTCCCTGCTTAAGTGAATCACAAAATCTAAAGCTCTTCCCTGAACTTTTAGAATGAAAGTCTGGTTTCCATACACATAATCACGGTGAGGAATTGCTGTTGTTCACTAGAGATTTTCTGTCCTCTTTCAGTAATTTAGACTATTTTAAACTTTTCTAGGTAGTGCAATAATCTTCCCAAATTAACAGATGTGCTGTTAACATAGATTCTTCCTTTAGCTTTCCAGTACTCTGATAGTCGAGGGCATTTTTTGGTTTTGTTTTCTTTTCCTTAGAAAAAAGCAAATGCATATCTTCCTGCTTCACAGGGAAGTGTCTGTTCATGTCTGGTCTCAGTAATGAACAGCTGAACCATATGGATGACCACACCTTGCCCCATAAATATGGGATTGGATTTACAAACATGGTTGAAAGGACAACACCTGGAAGCAAAGACCTTTCCAGGTAGGATAGCAAGGGGGAATATGCTTGTTAATGAATTAATAGTTGTGATTGTAACTTTGAGTACTTTCTCTTTCAGCAAAGAGTTTCGGGAAGGAGGGCGAATTCTGATGCAGAAGTTACAAAAGTATAAACCTCGTATAGCAGCTTTTAATGGAAAATGTGAGCACCTTGATTTTAAATGAATTTGTTCTGTCAGTAGCTTTTTTTGTCCACTTATCCGGTCTTCTTTTCATTTCAGGTATTTATGAAATTTTTAGTAGAGAAGTTTTTGGAATCAGAGTTAAGAACTTGGAATTTGGACTGCAGCCACACAAGGTCCCAGATACAGAAACTGTAAGTATTGATACTGAAAAACAAAACCAGGGCACTCCATTTTGGTTATTTCAAAACTAACAGGACTTGCACACACTTAGGATAATGTCAAAGTTTACCCGAAGTACAAGGGATATGAAGGAGAAAGGAGGGTAGTGCCATTTTCAGAAACGTGCAAATTTTTCAGACTTGCAGACTTTATTTGGGAAATGGTGTATTATGGTTAGTAGGTTAGTGCATTCTCTGAAGACTATCTAAAATATGAATAAAATGTACGTGCTTTTATGATACCTGTAATCTACTTTCATCTGATTCTCTCTGTCCTATTGCCTGTATGTTTGTATTATTGAATTTTAATACTGAACATGAACATGGTGGGGGAGAAAGACGAGTAAGTCCATCATTGTGCTGTTAGTACAGCTACAGCATTACTGGATCTGGGCATGCCCAAGCACTTCCATCAGACTCGGTCTTCTTAAGCTGATTTGCACCTTGAAATTAAATTGGACACTTAAGTTAAAACAAACAGTTTGATGAAGAGTGCATTAGCCATAGACATCTAGTGCTGAAAGATGTCTGAAGAGACCAGCTATGTATCATCACAAACAGGTTTGTTTAACCTGGCCTTATGAACAAGTTAAGGCAAAGGCTGCCAACACTACCTGCCAAAGTAGCTTATTCCAAAGCACCATTACCTTGTCAGTTCAAAAGTTTGTGGTGTTTTTATTTCTGTCCCAAATTACTCAATGCTGCAAGCTTAAGCTTGGTTTAAGCTGTTCTTCTCTAAAGGTGGAACGTGTCCACCAGAACCTGAAGAACTATTGGTGATAAAATGCTTGCTTAGTAAGTAGCTCTTAAAGACTTTATCAGTAAATGTATTTGTAAGAAAGATAAATAATCCTCTTTACTAGTACATAAATACTGCATGGCAATAAAAGTATTGGATACAGTTCCTTTTTCCTGAACGAACTTTACGTCTTTAGTTGGGGCTGTTGGCAGAGATACAGACATTTAAGTTGGCTTCAGCCATACTGACTGCAGAGTTTCAAACCCTGGCAAGTGTGATGCGGGCGCAGCTGGCCAAGAAGCCAGGCTAATTACCCTCTGATTGCTCCCTCACTGCTTTGGAGAGTTTGTATGTTATCACGTAGCCCTCTGGGGACTTTCTGGCTCGGAGCACTGCTTGCTCAGGGAGCTCTGGCATACACTTGTAAATTGTACTTCTCGTAACACGTACTGGTACTGCTTCTCCTGCAGCACATAAACAGCTGGTGAAAATCATCTGCACTTCAGCAGCCAATAATCGCCCCCTCTCTTTAGGGCAAAATGTCTAATGAAAGGCTCCTTTTATCCTCTCCCACAACCACCTGTGAAGTTTGTTCAAAGCGTTAAAACAATGAGCTTGACTGTTAAGTTATTCTCGATGTACTAAATATTAGCTCATAGTTCAGGGACCAGTAATGCTATTTTTCTTGCTCTTTGTCCCAAGCTCTGCTATGTTATGCCATCATCCAGCGCAAGATGTGCTCAGTTTCCTCGTGCACAAGACAAAGTTCATTATTACATAAAGCTGAAAGACTTAAGGGATCAACTGAAAGGCATTGCACCGAACACAGAGGTGCAGGAGGTGCAGTACACGTTTGACTTGCAGCTTGCACAAGGTATAGTGGTTATTTTGTTAGTCCTTTATTAACATGTATTGTAGTGTTTAACACAACTAGCAGTTTCCCAAGCAAAAAGGAGGAAACAGTTTAAGGGGAGGGAAGAGATGTGCCATCTTCTCTAAATCATGTGGGATAGTTACAGATTCTGCTCTTTTTAGTACAGTTTTAATTATCTAAAGGGAGCAGAAATTATCTTGTAAAATGTGTGGCTGTTTTTTCAAGTGTTGTCTGATAAAAGCGCTCTTTGATCACTTTTGTTCTGGATATTAATACTGAAGGTTTTCTCTTTCGGCAGAGGATGCTAAAAAGATGGCTGTCAAAGAAGAAAAATACGATCCAGGTTATGAAGCAGCATATGGAGGAGCTTACTGTGATCGTGCACCTTATGAAAGTGAACAGTGCAATTTCTCTTCAAATGGAACTGGTAAAGTGCAGTGCTTGGGGCATTCGGTCTGTAAACCACTACTTATGAACAAATACTTGACTTTCTACCCTTTCAGCACCTTGCACAACTCATACAATATATTTGAAGTACAGCAGCAGTTAAGCTCTTACCTAATTGAGGGAATATATAGTTTTTGTGAGAGGGAATTTACTTCTTTAAAATCAGTTGTCTGCAACTTCAAACTGTTTTCCCAAACTCTGACAGACACAACTAGTGAGTTGCACAGTAAATTTCTTCAACTACAATGGCTTGCGTAACTGTATCATGGTTTTCAGAGCAAAGGAGAGGTTTGGTACTTCATTTTTTTTTTCATTCCTAAGGAAAGCAAAGCCAGAGAATGGAACAGATAAAATATCGGTGCAATTGAAGCAGTTCTATTGCTGGTGGGCCAGATTAAGGAGCATTATTGGAAGGATGAGTCTCATAATCTAGCTGTAGTTAATAATCTGGGAATTTTACTTCACAAAATACCACTGACTTTAATTTTAAAATTATATGAAAAAACAATGGCAGA